>JAWNNL010001374.1:600000-800689 GCA_035045005.1 Liodrosophila aerea
ATTGGAGGCAGACGAATCAGGTTGTTCAGTTGGAATTTTAACAAAATGAACTGACTTTGGAAAGAGTTTCAAATGAGCAAAATAAACTAAGCTTATATAAATTGACTAATAGTTAATAGTAACTAAATAAAAAGTAAAAGTAAATCAAGCGAATTCTACAAGTTAACTGAGTTTGAGCCTGAATAAACAGCTCAAAGAACTACAGTAGAGTCCGGTTATAGCGACTTTCAAGGGACCGACGATTTTACGTCGTTATACCCGGACGACGCATTAACCAAAAGGAGCAAAAAAAAATTTTTTTTTGTTTATTTTAGGGTTGCCATGTTTGTAATAGGTTTTAAAATAAAAGAAATTAATTTTTTAATCAAAACAAAAAATTTAATAAATTCAATTCAATAACATAGGTTTTTAGTCGTATACATATGCATTATTCAGAAGCTCACTATGGCGCATTTTGCGCATTAACTCACATTTGGTGAATTTACGCATTAAGTTTTACTTGAAAAAAGCAGAAAAAACTAGAAATATAACGGGACATCTCATGGAATAGGCTATGAGGTCTGCACACGCACGCTGTTAACATTTGTGTGACGTCGGTATTGCACTTCGACTCTCTCTCTCTCTTTCTCTCAGCAGCGTTGCTAAGGCGACAACTAAAACTAAGAGAGAGTAGAGTCGCTGCTACACACACAAGCAAGGGTTCCGATCACTGATAGATACATACATTTCTAACAACGTAGTTTGATGC
This sequence comes from Liodrosophila aerea, assembly GCA_035045005.1. Taxonomy (NCBI): domain Eukaryota; kingdom Metazoa; phylum Arthropoda; class Insecta; order Diptera; family Drosophilidae; genus Liodrosophila; species Liodrosophila aerea. Next base: position 600,749 of record JAWNNL010001374.1, read on the forward strand.
TTAAATTTGGCATTATTTCGCTGTATTTTTTTTCGGTACGTCGCAATATCCGGTTGAATTCTGAAAAATCCCGTCTGTATAGGCGGTTTGTCGCTAAAAGCGGAAACGTAGAAAGCGGAGTCCCTTTCATATAAGTTTGTATGGGGACCAACCAAGCCATCGAGTTTTCGTCACAATAACCGGACGGACGCTTTAAGCAGAGTCGTTATAGCCGGACTCTACTGTATTAAAAAAATACACTTTTTTAACCAAAATTTAATACACATTTAAGCCTAATTCTTAGATTATATTATGCCACTCACATTCTGTGCTATATCTCCACCCCTACCCTAATTAATTTAGCTAAAGTAACGCCCTCTGAAACTTTGATTTCCTCACAGTTCACTCGACTTGCACGTACACATACTGATAGCATCTACTGTGTGGCGTATCTTTAACTAAGCGAACCCACAATTATAACTTAATTTAACAACATTTCCAACGCTTTGCAGGCGTAATCATATTAATTCTCCATAAAATTCCCTAATTAGTAGCTCATTCAAAGCGCCGCCTGAGGCACAGCTGGTGGCTATAAACGCAGAGTAGAACGAAGAGTAGTTCAAATATTCTGAGCATCCAAATCAGAATGCACTCCATGGTACTTAAAAGGTCATAAACTTGTCTCTCTGTATACCCTTTAGGTTTGTAGAGGCGTTAACAGAACTCCAGAAGAACAGAAATTAGTAAACACATTTCATTCCCATAGGGTGGTCATTGTAGTTGTGGTTGAAGAACCCTTTAGAGGTACCACACTTCATTATGAATTCCCTTCGCATAATTTTGTCATTTCACAGAAATTTTTGGGGCAGGTTGCGTCGGCGCATAAATTGAAGGAGTACCCTTGATCTAGACACAATGATAACAAGAATGAATCTGAGGCTATTCAGTATGCAATGTCATGCTGTATGTGGCAGGGAATTTGAAATTGTATCTCGACATTTGAGTTCCAATTGGAACTAATGAAATAGTTTTATTTTGTAGTCACTGAGTTACATCATTAATCTTGCCGAATTCCATAAAATATTTCCTGTTAGCTACATAAAAAATGCAACCTTGTTAGCACTCGTTGTGGCACCCACAACTCGAGTGCAACGCGAGGAGGCAATTTACATAACAAGACCAGTTCCCAAGGCGAGAGACAATCAGTGGCGCTATCCGAGGCAACTAAAGCCTGTCAACATGTAATCCATCAAACAGCAAACGTTCAACATGTGAGGCAACAACTGCCAGCCACAAGAAGTGCTAGAAACAAACATTGAGAGAACCAAGCGACTCTAGACTCTAGACCCCATGGGCGATCGAAATCAATTTGGCGCTTTAACACACGAACATGCTTCCCCCCTCCCCCTCCCTACTGTATGATGACACGCCCACCGTTAGTCCGAGTGTCCGAGTGTGCCCCACAGGAGTTACTGGACTCGAGATTGCGCCTCAGCTGGCACCTAACTCTAATTGGGCATAATTTAAATTCCGCTTCGTGAGCGCCATGAATTGTATTTAACGTGTTTTTTTTTCGGTGCTTCCAAAGTTGGAAGTTAGTGGAGAGAAAAAAGCCCCAGTTCCCCAGACATGGGCGGTAAATTTTATTTGATTTCAGTTCAGCTCAAGCAAAAGCAAAACTTCCTTATTTGCAGTAGCTTTGTGTTTTTTTGCTTCCTTGCAATTCTTGGCTTAATTGGTTTTGCGCCTAAAGAGATAGAGACTGCGACTACTGCGACTGCAACTGCGACTGCGATGCCTTAGTTTTGATTAGAAGGCGGCTATTAGAAAATTGAATACACGAGTTTGTTGCCTTGTGAAAGTCGTAGAAATTCTGGCCGAAAACAAAGATTTCTATCTGGTCAAATGGTCATGAAAAATTGCATCACAGACTTCGAAACGTGCAAATATTTAATGGGTCATGGCAAGAGTTAAAGACCAGTTGAAGGTCTCCAGCAAGTGCTGAGGATACAGACAAAAAAAAAGTAGGGAAAGCTACAGTCGGATGCAATCAACAGTAGGAGGTATTAAAGATCTAACACAGACTTGATCTGCTTGTACTATAGAGGCATATAACTGCCAAATATGATGTCTCTAGCTCTTACAGTTTACGAGATCTAGGTGTTCATCCGGACGAACAGACGGACGGACTTGGCTATATAGACTCAGTTCGTCGTCCTGATCAAGACTATATATACTTTCTGGGGTCCGTCACGCCTCCTTCTGCCTGTTACATACATTTCTGAGTTGCACAATCCTAATAGACCCTTTTGTACGCCTTGAAAGTTCAGGGTCTAAAAAGTACTTCTACCATTTCGTTAAGTATCTGTCGTCTTTCATCTAAATTCTTTGCACAGGAAGTTGTCACAGCTCATTCGCCACTCTATGCACGTTCTGCTGCTGCTGAGCCCATTCCCAGAAACAGAAACTCCTTTTCTATTGCGTAGGGCCAAGGCCAAACAATTTGTAAGCCATCATTTCAATTAAGACGCATAAATCAGAGAGACCCAATGATGATGATGATGATGATGATGATGATGATGATGATGATGATCATCATCAGGGCCATTGTGAACGTCCTCGTTATCCTCAAGTACTTGGGCAGAGAGCACTTAGGGCACAGGCACAGCCTACGTAAACCTCAAGGTAACCCTGTGCCAAGAACTCTTTTGGCTCTGGCTTAACTCGTTCATTTGGTAAACGAACCAATTTAAGAGGAAAACAATAAAGAGCAAGCCGACCAACTGGCTTAATCCTGCTGCATGATCGCAGGAGAAGAGGAGACAGAGCCCGATGAAACTGCTGTTTCACGCTTCGACAAATGCCCTTTGAGTGCCGAGTGCAGAGTGCGGCAACAAATTGCAGCAGCAGCAGCAGATACAATAACGTACTGTCAGATACTTGTGCTGTACTCGCGCTTATTAGGCTCTGCATTTCGACAACGAGCTGAGAGCTGAGGTATTTATGTAAGTGCCGCACGAATTGAGTTGCAAATAGCCAGCGGGCAACATGAAACGTGCGCCACCGTTACGGCCAGTGCCTCGAGTATCTATCAGATACAGATACTGACTGCACCCATACCCCTGCCCCAGGGCGGCGTTAAGTGACCCGCCGTCACCTGCTGCGTTCACGAGAGCACAACAAAAGCACCGCAAGGATAATCAGGAATATCCACTGGACACTTTGCCCCGCCTCTCTAACTTGGCAACTGTCAAAACGAATTTTCCATGCAAACAATAAAGTGTAAAATGAAAAACAACGCAGACAAAAGACAAGCAGCGACACAAAAAAAAAACAGCATTTGTTTTTCTTTTGCGCACCGGAAAATCCCATTGAGCCCAATACCTATTTGTAGCTTGTATCTTTGAAGTACCTGCGTAAAGTCACTAAACTAAATAGAATACGGCACCAGCAACAGGTAAATATTCGCCGGCCAAAGAGAGCGGAAGCTAAGAGTCAGTGAAAGCAAAGAGAAAGAGCGATAAATTGTGTTTGTGGAACTTAAGTTTATAGTACATATGTAAACAAAGCAAAGGAGTAGAGCTACAATACTATAATAAATGCAATAAGTTATGCAGTATAGATATAGTAAAATATTTTAAAATTAATAACAACATTTATAAAAAGAGATACTATAAAGTTGTTATTAAAATCTGTTCTAAATATTTATAGTTTTATGCAAAATAAAGCAAACAATTTGAACTGAAGCTGCTAGCTGACACGTTCCACAAAAACATAGCCAACACCATCCACATTGCATTCAGTGCTGTGCATTTGACCATTTCAACTTAGAATATAGCTGTTTTTTTAATAAAGAATTTTATACATTTACTCTGAATATTTAAAATGTGATTACAATTAATAAATAATCGAATTAGCTTCTTGAACCTTCCAATAAAATTTAAACAAAATAATTATTACATTAAATGACACAATTTTTAATGGATACGTATTGATAAATTAATGAGTGTAACTTTGGCAATATAAAATAGAGAAATGAATAACATTATAAATATATTAGTGGGATTCCTGAAACTGATTTTGATTTGCTTCTGATTTGATTTTGATTATGACAATCAGCTGTTCGCAGCAGCTCCATACAAAATTTTGTGTGTGATCACAGAAAGTACGGAAATGACGGTCACACTAAAATTTTTAGCATAATCAGCTCCGAAGCTGATTTTGATTTTGATTATCATGCTGTATGACCGTTCACCCTTTTGTGACCGTTTAATACGTAGAAAACTAGTGGCAACACTTGGTGTTTATTACAGCTATTTGAAAATGGAATACTTTGTAAGCATTCTGCAATTTTATAATAAATTACTGAACTATTTAAAGTTTTAAATATGGTTTAGAATTTGAAGAGAAAGAGGACCAGTGTCTTAATGTGGGCGGAGCCACTGTATGGCAAGGCTGCCAGATGTTCTGAAAATCAGAAGCAAATCAAAATCAAATCAGTGCGCAGAAAAGGTCATTCCGTCAACTGATTTTGATTTCCTAAAAGCAAATCAAAATCAGTTTCAGGAATCCCTATATTATTAGAATGTGACCATATAATTTTTAAAATACTTAAACAAATTGGCAACACATTTCATCTACGGCCTGCTCGCTTTTAGCCTTTTTCCCGCCAAACACCGCACAGCTGTCAGCACTGTGTGCAACGAGTGGTGTGGTGCGATCGTCAAGCCGGCACGAGCGTTCGCATCAGTTTGAATTTGACGGTCGTTTGTGTAGGACGTGGCTCTCGCTTCGTAAAGGCCGAACGCGCGAAGAGATTAGTTCGTACGGAGTGTCGGATACTGTTCGGGTTAATGTGCAATAGCAACAAGAAAACCAATGTTGCTCTTGTTGTTGTACCGCTCGATGATAGTGCGCGTTGTTGTTGTTGTTGCTGTTGTTGTTCGAATTCTATGCAGATTCTGATAAATAAGCGTGTCATAAGAATTCTGCTTGGCAATTAATATGATGATAATATAAATGAAAGCGAAAGTGCTTTATGCAACGCCACAGCAAATAGTATATGTACGTGTGTGTATGTGTGTGTGCATCTGTGTGTATATATTTTAATATGGTATTTTTTCGCGTCGAGGATATACGAAAATAGCACGAGAGAAATTTGCCGCTGTCGCTGTGCAGGGAAGTGCGAAATGTGCGTGAAACAAAAATAAAATTAAATAGCGCAAGTGAGAAAAGAAAAAAAGAAAGGAAATAAAAGAAAAATTCTGCATACTCCCAGAGAGTGCCAAAGCAAATGTGCACAAAATAATAATAAAAGAATGAAATTAAAGTCAGCCAAAACGTCGCGTCGCATCAACTGACGAGCGGAAATTGTAAAAGAAAAGAGGAAAATAAAAGAGAGAAAAATATAATAAAAATTATGAATGAAAATTTCCGAGAAATGTGTATGATCACTCTGATAGCAAAGGCAATAAAAATCGTCAAATAAAATACGAAATAAAATCAAAAGAATTACTTAGACCAAGTTCAAAGTCAAATCAAAATGCGAGACATTTAATTTAGTTGATTAATTGAATTTGTGACAAAATGAAAATCAGAAAGTGCTACAGTTATTTACTCTCCTGTCTGCCGTTGCTGCTGCTGCTCCTGATCCAGCAGGGCCAGGGCAGAAAACACGGACAGACGAAGCGTTTGCAAATGCGACTCTCGCCCGCTCAACTGCTCAAGGAGTATAATAGCAGCGATAGCTACTACTCAGCCGAACAGCTGGAGCAGAATATAGTGTCCTGGACAGGTGTAAGGATACCACAGCAGCAGCAGCAGTCGACGCCTCAACAGAAGCCACCTAATCCACGTCGTCGTAAAACCAAAAGTGGTCTACTGATCGAAAGTAACATTGATGTGGTGGAGCCACAGCCAATTGCTGCCGGATCGACATCGAACTCCAAGAAGTCCGCACAGCAGAGACGCCGTAATGGACGCCTCCAGCGACCAAATAGCAAATCGAATGCCAATGGTAAGTCGCTAGCTTTAGCCGCAGTCTCTAAAGGAGCTCAGTCTCTAAATATGGTTATTGATCGATTATTGCGCCACAAAGAAGTCGCTCGTTACTCACTTGGGGCTTCCTTGTTCTACTGGTTTGTTGATGTGGTGTGGTGTGGTGTGGTGTGGTTGACTGTCGTGTCCAACGTGTCTTGTATCAGTGTGTGTGTGTGTGTGCGAGTGTGTGTCCATATTTGGGCGCTCAAGTTGAAAGAACTTTCATGTGAAAGTTGTGACAGCAGCGTTGAGATTTTTCTTTCTTCTTACCCTCCTCTACTACTTCTTATTTTGTAATTCTATACGTTATTACGTGAGAGGTCCAGTTATGGGCTATGTTATGTTATGCTATCGTTGTTGTTGACCATGTTCTTCTTCTTCTTCTAGTTGCGGTTCTTGCCAGTTTTCCTTTTAGCCATGTGAACTCTGCCTATTAGTCGCGCGATCTGCATAGTTTTGCCCATAGAGTATATAGACTGTAAAGCTTGGCCTTTTGGCAAATATCGAATTGGAATTTGCAATATTTGTAGCATGAATAATTCCACTACAAAATTCTCTAAATTCCTCTGTAAAATGTAAAGTTTTTGAATTTTATAGTAGTAGATATCAAATTGGAATTTTCAATTAAATAATTCCATTACAAAACACTCTAAATTTCACTGCAAAATTTCAAATATTTTGCCTTTTATTGTAGCTGAAGATGATTTCTTAATTTCTTCTTCTTTTTCAACACAAGAAAAATTTATAAAAAAAAAAAATTATCCTCTTTAACTCCCTTTAAAATCATAAATATTATTTCAAATATTCCATTATAAGCTTTTTTATAAAATTAATGATATTACTGAGTATCTGTTTTATCTTCTTTCTATAAGTCAAAAGGAATATCATTTGAAATCTTGTAACCCTTCTATTTAATTAACTAAAATATTCTGTTTTTTTTCCTTAATTTTCAATCCTTTAAAATATTCTTCTAAATAGTTTAACAATTTAAAAATGAAATCAAAGAAGGTTTCTTTTATAGTATACTGCTCTTCTTCTTCTAAGAGCAGTCAAAACCGAGTTACATATTCCCAAATTCAAGTGAATATAAAATATTTTAAAAACGAATTTCAATATACAGTTTGCAGTTTCCTTCATCACCAATTTCCAAACATATTTTCTTGGTAAAAAAATGTTGTTTATATTTCAACTGTTCAATTACAATGGCCTTAGAGTAACCCATTAATATTTCAAAAGGCAGAGGGAAATACTTTTCGACAGTCAAAACAAATAACAGCATTGTTTAGCAATTGAGAATCTCAAGTCGAGAACAAAAGTAATGAAAACTAGAAAAACCCAAGAAAAGAGACATGCTCTCCATAGAAAGTGCAGTGTGTGGCCATGTGTGTGTGTGTGTGGGTGTGTAACATACTCGATTGACCCCGCAGCAGACTCGAGAGAACAACAATAGCGCCAGGCTGTGAGCCTTTTACTGTAGTAATTGTGGTTAAGCCTACGAGATGCTGTGGCAACAACAATGGGCGATTGTTATAGATATTGAAAAACTCTCTCGAGTGTATAATGCACAGACTGAGCAACAGCTGAGCATGCGTGTGTGGTGTGTGTGTATCTTTCAGGCTGGCAGGAACCACAAACACGCGCTAATAGGAACACATGTTTTCGGTTTAGGTGTTGAACCAGAACCCGCACATATGGTCACAGAGCAGAAGGAGGACTGTAACTGCTGCTCACTTTCCCCTCCCTATCCCCACACACTTTACTTGTCTCGGGTTATAAAAATTAAGTGGCTTATCGTGTCCACTGACAAGAGCGTATCGTTTAAATTTGTTATGCCCTAAACCAATTTCTCGCATGGCATATGCATTCCTCTGCCGCAATTCCCATGAGAGAGCTAATAGATACTAGAAGCTTACAATGTTGCATGAACATTTCGAAGACTGCTTTTACGATAATCACCTGCTAATGTGAGGAGAAAATCAAATGTGAATTCAATAAAGTAAAAATATAAATATTGACCATTAAAAACTGTATATCTTATCACCCAAAGATATCCAGCTGAAGTCAACTTTCGAGCTCATAATGATTGCAAATCGAATGCCGCTAAATAGTTTACTAAATCAGTCAATTGTAAATGCAACAAGTTGCAAAATAAATGCGAATCGATAGAGCAAATTATAGACGATTTAACGGCGTGTTGACTATTAATAAAAAACTGAGTAAAAAACGAAGGCGACTGAGTCGAACAGGCATTAATTGATTGATGGCTTGTTTAGATTAAGTGAGGAAAAAAATGAAAGTTTGGTGCGCGTGTTGAAATGGGTCACACATTAGATGCAAGCCATGAGATACAGATACAGATACATTTAATGAAAGATACAATGCTACTGCATGATTGAGCCACGCCGACGCTACAGCACATTTCCGTTGTTTCTGCTCTTAAGCCATGCCTAATCAATACACACTCAAGCACACTCGCACACTCGCACACACACTGCCACAGCTCATTAGTAGTTATGTACTATTCTTATATATAGACTATATACATTTGGATACCATAAGTCATGGCGCAATCTCTTGTTGTATCTCATATTTACACAATTCAAGCTGAAAAGCTGCCGCTGCTGCTGTTTGCCCATTGAAAAACTGTTTGGAGAATGCATTCTTCATTGATTTTTAACGCGGCTGCTTCTAGTATTTTCTCCTCCTCCTCCTCCTCCTCTGTACACTGTTATTTGCTTCTTGTTAACTGCATTACACAATGCATCTGAAAATTTAGATTTGTGGGAAAATGCAGAGACGAGCCGAGACGCGACCACTCCAACTGTTACTTCTCCAACTCGACTCGACTCGACTCGAAGCGACTCCCCTTTTATTTGTTTTTAATTTTTTATTGACATGTGAAGTTTGTAGAAGTTTACTGAACTTTACTGTTCATTATTTTCTTCTATTGCTGTGGCCAGCGTTAAAAGCAAATGTTTTCCATTTCATTTTGATTTTACGTGTTATAATTTTATTGGGAAATTGTTTTTCAATAGGGGTTTCCGAGAAGAACAACCTGCGTGATTGAGTGTGGTCAGCGCGAAAGAGTTTTGAATAATTTTTATTGAAATTTCGGTTATCAATGCACTTATCGACAGTTAAACAGTTAAGGTTTCTGTCTCCGGATTTCCTTTATTATCTTGCTTAATTTTTACGGGTATTTATTATGATTAAAATATTGGGATTACTCTTTTGGATTCGTTTTTTCTAACTCTTAAATTCTGCAGCCTTCTTCTCCAGTTCTTCCCTATAATATCTTCTTTAAATTTAACAGGGTTTTCTATTATTAATTTAGACTTAATTCTTTTGCATTCCTTTTTATCTCATTCTTAAATATTGTGGCCTGTAAGAAGCCTATCAACTTTATAACAGACTTCAGAATATGAATGCACTTATCGACAGTTAAACAGTTGCTCACAAATTAAGGTTTCTGTCTCCGGATTTCCTTTATTATCTTGCTTACATTTTAGAGGTATTTATTATGTTTTAAATATTTGATTTCACTCCTTTGCATTCATTTATTCTCATTCTTAAATTCTGCAGGTTTCCTTTACAGTTTTCTTTTTTCGACTTCCCTACATCATCTTCTTTAAATTTAACAGGTTTTTCTATTTTTAATTTAGAATTAATTTCCCTGAATTCCCTAATTCTCATTCTTAAATTCTGAGTCCTTTAAGAAGCTTTCTTTAATCTATTTTTTAATCTCTTGCACTTATCAACAGTTGAACAGTTAATCATAGCCTCAGGTGTCTTTCTGCGGATTTTCTTTATCATCTTCTTTAAATTTTACAGACATATATAATGATTAAAATATTTCATATCACTATTTACATTCTTTTTAAATTCTGCAGCCTTCTTCTCCAGTTTTCTTTTTTTGACTTTTTCTACATCATCTTCTTTAACAGGTTTTCCATTTATAATTTAGACTTTATTTGTTTGCATTCCTTCAATCTCTTTCTTAAATTCTACAGCCTGTAACAGGCCTCAACTTATCTAGTTTTCTATCCAGTTAGATAGTTAGATAGTCTCTAGATTTCAATTTTCCTAGTTCTAGTTAACTATTACTCTGCTGAGCTCAGCTCAATCATCTTGCACTGTCTGTAGCTCCTTCAATTTTAAGTTTTCTGTAGCTTTTCTCGACTTGGTCATACACTTCTACACTCGACTATTGCCTTGAGTTGAGAGAACTTGTTTATCTGCAGTGAATTCGTTTCAAAATCTGTGCCTTCGTTCGCCCTGACTGTTTCACCTGCAATTTGTAGCTCAGCCCTTTGTTGTGATAATTTATTTAAATGCAGTTTATAGATCATTGGGTTTAATGTGCTGCAGTGAACACCTGGCCAACACTCTGCATCTGTATCTGTATCTGCATCTGTCTTTTTCTCAAGTTGAGTTGTTTGTGCAATAATTTTTGCCCTGACTTAACGGAAGTGCATAGTAGTACTAGACAGACCTGGCAGCTGGCATGAGACTCTCTCATGAGACTCTTGCCAAAATGTAGCCAGATAGAAATCGGTTAAAGAGTGGAATTTACAGAAGATAAGGGACAGGTTATATGATACTCCTTCTCTCTGATAGAGAGGAGGGAAACACATGTCAAAACTTCACAAAAACAATAATCATCGAATGGAGGAGGAATGGAGTAGCTGCAGCAATTGGGGGAGCCACTCATTAAAGATAAACAAAAGCCCTTGTGTGTGAAAACAATAAAGTACAGAGTTTGGGTTCAGTTATTGTTTGGGCTCGGGCTGGTTACTTGATACAGGGTAACCCAATATCTTGGTCTATACAAATTGCGAGCGCGCTTTTGATGTGAAGTTCCAATAAATAAACCACTTAAGAACATAAAAACTAAAGGGCAAAACAAGCATTTAGATGCTTTCTTAATAGTAGTACAAACTGGCCTGAAAAAGAACAAATTAGTCGTGTTAGTAGAGTAGGTATTAAGCTAGCAGATACCCTGTAAACTTAACAAGAGTTGCAAGTAACTTATCTTAGTAAAAGAGATAAGTCTTAGACAGTATATATTTGAACTTAGTTGTGTTCGTAGAGTGTGTATTGAGCTAGCAGATACCCTACAAAATCCACTAGAGATGCAAGTAACTTGTACTACTGAAAGAGATAAGTTTAAGGCAATATGTATCTGACCTGCTTACCACTCTCCTTCTAGGGTATTCTACTTCCATGTAAACATTTTGATGGGCATTCATAAATAGCATAAAACACAACGCAATTTGTAGCTGCAGTTGTATCTTTCCTTCTCCGTAAACAAACTAAATTTGTAACCATTAAAAGAAAGACCTAGAGAACTCTCTCACTGACCACCACGAGACGCCACAAAATGATCTATTGAAATTCCAAAAACTCCCAAAGTGGAACTGCTTTCTGTTTACATATATACGACGAGCATGTAGTAAATATATCAGGAATAGCATTTTGTTAGACTTTGGTTCGGTTTGGTTAGCAATAAACTTATGCTTAATTGCTGGCAGATATCTGATGGTTCCAGCCAGAGAGTTCTACATACTACATACATAGTACAGCTCCCCTCGTCTCCCTTGGGGGCTATAAATTAATGTTATAGACCAAGTTTTTGATAAGACATTGACGCCGCCAAGCAGACGGGGCATCAGGGCCCCATCCCCTTCCCCTTTTTTCTTGGGCCACCGGAACATTTAACGGGTCAGCCGGACCGGACTGTTGATGTGCAACCCGTGAAAAGAAAACAAAAGCAAAAACAACAACAATACAAATTCTTAGCTCGTTAGTGCAGACACTTGAGATAAGCAGATTGAAAATGCAATGCGCCCAATGTGATTGAGGTTGCAGTTCCCAATAAATTCTCTCGGTTCGAGATGGCGGGGAATTCTCTAGGGGAATTGGGTCAACTGAAAAAGTGAAGCCACATGGTTTTGTAAACTACCTAATGCGGCGATAATGATCATAATACACGTGAATTGTGACCGAGATTGAGAAGTAATCAATGATCAGCTCATAAGAGGAAATGAGCTCAAAAATATTCTAGTGTTTAGGGTAAGTTTTTTTAGCAACCAATTATGAGAAGTATCTTTAAGTGTTTGTATGAAAGATTGAATTGGCTGTGGTGAGTGTAAATTAAACGTAATTGAGTTGCCTTAAAATATTATTACTTCTTCAATAAAGTGCCACAACATTATTCATTTTAATTCGTATTACAACACTCAAATCATATTCAACTTGAATTCATTTGTGCCTAATCGTTAACACTTGTGTTTTTTTAGAGGCAGAGTTATCAATGACCAGCTTATAAGAAGCAATACTTTCAGCAGAAAGATTATAGAGTTTAGGGAAGTTTTCAGCAACCAATTCTAAGAAAAATTCAAAGTCTTTGTATGAAAGATTGAATTGGCTGTGGTGAGTGGAAGTTGAGTTCGATAATTTAAAAGGCATTTGCCTTTTAAATATTATTATCTATAAAGATACTGAACAATATTCTCTCACTTCATATTCAGCTTTAACCCATCTGTATCTTATTGCTTACACCTCTGTTTTTAGAGATTGAATTGTCAATGATTAGTGCATAAGAGAAAATACTCTCAGTAGAAGGATTTTAGAACTGTTTTGGGAAGTTTTTAGCAACCAATTATGAGAATTATCCATACGTGTTTGTATGAAAGATTGTATTAGCTTAAGTAAGAAAGAGTTTAACTCAATGGATTTGGCTTTAAAATATTATTAGTATTACTTAAAAAGGAGTCTTCATTCCTACAACTTTCAATTCATATTCAACTTGAACTCATCTGTGTCTTATTGCTTACACTTTTGGTAACAGAGATTGAGTAATCAATGATCAACTCTTAAGAGGAAATAGAACTCTTAGCAGAAAGATTATAGGAAAGTTTTCAGCAACCAATTATGAGAACTATCCATAAGTGTTTGTATGAAAGATTGAATTGCCTAAAGTGAGAACGAGTTCAACTCAATTGAGTGCCTTGAACATATTATTACTTCTTCTATAAAGTTACTCCACATTATTCTATATAAATCGTACAACAACTCTCAACTCCTTTTCAACTTGAACTCACCTGTGTCTTATCGCTTACAACGCTCTGTTATCAATGCAGCGACACCCATCAATGTCAACGCTATCCATGTAGCGCCTACATGTTTAACACCATCCACTGACTAGACTCCATGTTCCATTCGACTTCCACTTCTTCTCCTTTGGTGTCTTCTTGTCGCTGTGCTGTGCGGCGTCTTTATCGAGTCATTTGTCAATATTTAAGCTGATAAACGATCGTTGATCGAAAAGCTACAACAACTGTCATTGAACTTCATTGATAAATGTGGACTTGAGGTGCCGAATAGTATCGTATCGTATCCGTATCGTCTTGCCTTTGCCCTTTGATAAGCTAAACACACAATCGATTCTCCATTCTCTCAACTTTTGATATCAGATTACAGGGCATTACCTGGAGTCAGTTTATAAATCGTAGCAAATATTTTAGTATGGAAGAACTTCCTCCATATCAACACCTGCTGATGAAAAGAATTTTCTGGAAATTCTGGGAAAGGAAACGCGCGTGCTTACATTGCGTGGAAAACTCCTACTCCTACTCCGAGTAGGAGGAGTGTTGTATAAATATTATACGATCGAGTGCAAAGTAAATCTAATGCTGGAGCTGTCGGAGACCAACACTAATTATACTTTATGTTTGTGTTGATGGATGGAACTGTTTATTTGCTTTACGATCCAGGGAAATTCTTTGCAGCACACACAGGATGTGGTGTGTGTGGTAATTCACACTCTTTTGATGCGTTTTGCTTTAATTTCTAGAAATAAGTGCCTTATTTTCCACTAAAAAGGAAATTCTTTAGTGAGTCATCACACACATTTTGTAACTCCACTTGCTGTGTGTGTGTGTATCTTTTACACATGTCTACAAATGTGCCGACAATCGACGACAACTTTTCGCCAGTCTATTTTGAAAATGCCAGCGGCAGAAGGGGGCAAGGCAACTGGTGGCATTTCCATCAACATGCAGACAATGTGCAGACAACTTTCGAGCTGGATAGATGATATAGACAGACTGATGGACAGATGCCCCGAAAACGTGTCTTAACACATGACTCACACACAGCACACAGAACAAGTGGCAAGTGGAATGTATCTACACGAGCGGAAAGTGGAATGAACTTGAACTCAAGCTGGGTTAACTAAGCTCTGTTTTGATAGACTTTTAACAACAAAAGTTCACTACTAAAAACTTATTTAATTACATAATATAATAGCTACACTCTACATACATTTACTCCATTTCATCACAACATTCTATGGCATTTTCTACAGGGTATTCAAGCATAAATCTGCTGTCACATCACTAGAGTAAGGCAAGAAAGAACAAATTGTACGCAGACACGTTCAAATCTCAAGAAGCTGCTGCCAACAGTCCAAAGATCAGGTTCAGCCTGAGCTTGAGCCAAAAGATATAGATACAGATACAGCTACAGCTAGAGTTGAAGATACAGATACTCACAGCAGGAGCTGCAGCGGCAGCTGTCGACTACCACTTGGCGGCTTTTCTTTTCCCATTTTTCTCTCAATTTCTTTTCTTTTGAGGCAAGGTGTGGGGGGGATAGTGGGATAGTCGGTTGTATCTTTGACAGCTTGCACAAGATTTGTCTTTAAAAGGATTGAAATATTTGGTACTGGCATGATTAGTGTTCTAAATAACGCAAGAGTCTTGTTGAGAAATTGACACGCGACATGCAAAGTGTATTGAAACTGGAATTGAAATTGGATTGGATGCGGAATGGGATTGGGAATTGGAATTGGAAGTGATGCGGGATCACAGAGAGTCAGCCGACATCTGACAAATTGCTTAATTAATACGCCTTGAAGGCAATTTGTAATTGTTGTTGCTCTATACGAGAGAAAACCTGTTGCCAGAGACTTCAAACAAACCCCGTACAGTTATTGGCATTTCTTTAATTAAAAGCTGAGCGGAATACTTAAGCATATTATTCGCGGAACAATAGCTAAAAATATGACGTAAATTGAGGAATGAATATGTATCCTTGACCCATGGAAACCGCAAATTTATGAAGCTCTAACAAAAGCAGATGAGTTTGATGAGTACTTTATTAACTTACTATAATGTATGACTATATTTTGTATATATGTATATACTATAAATGGCTAATGGCTTCCTTCAATTGCATAATCGAGACATCTGCAAACTCATCAGCGAAAAGAGCAAACTGTAAAACATAAATATCATTTGCATGGACATCAAAACATCAGGTTGAGCTCAGCTTGAAGTCAGCTTCAGTTCAATAAAAATGTTAATTGCTAATCGAAAAGCAGCATACGGATAAGACGCTTATCAAATTGCAATAGGTATGCAGACAGATAACTGGTTAGTTTACTTATTTACTCAGCTCGTTGAGGTGATATAAAAATTTGTTAAAAAAGATACACACACAACAATTAACTAGCCAAAAGATATGCATCAGCATCAACGTAAACAAGCAAATTAACGCAAATTTCTTTCTTTTGAAAAGTATCCAACAGCTGTAAACTATTACGGCCATAAAATACAATGCAGCACAAAATACAGTTGCCAGACGTATGTATGTACCGACAACAGCTAAAAAATTATGACCAAACACGGACACTTTTTGGCCACATCTGGCGTCAGATGGCGGCGCCATCAAATGGCCAAAACGGCGCCCGCAGCATTCGTGGGACGTGTGACGTCTCTGCTGATTTCCAAGTCCCCTCCGGCGGCGCCTTTTTACAGCCAAAACTAACACAGGCTACGGCCAAAACGCTCATACGTACTAATTAAATAGTTTACAAGTCAACTTTGATTGCAACCAAGGTGGGAGACTCCACTTGGACACCAGAGAGCTCTACATACAGAGGCTCAGCCAAGGTGGGAGACACTTGCACACTAGACCAACAGAGAGACAGTCAAGAAGACAGTGGACAGCTGGACACGGAACACTGCCAGAGAGTCGAACACATTTTTTTAACGTTATGTGTAGATATACCTACATAAGTCGAATATAATAATACCCTAAAAAGTTGCAAATTATTTAAATAAATTTAAATGTATTTATTCCATTAAAATATAGCATTATTTCGGGGTTTAATATTATTTTATATTATTTTTATATTTAGCTAGCTATTAAAAGTAAAATAGTACTAGGGTATTTGGCAATATATTAGATCATTATACAGTGCGTTCCATAATCATAAGACACTTTAGAATTTGTTAAAATAAACTTAAAAGGATTTGTGCAAAACCGATTAGTAGAGGTTCTCAAAAGTCGAGAACGATAGAAAGCTTTAATCGCCAGATATAAAATATATATAAGCGTCTTATGATTACGAAACGCACTGTATCTTTTTAATTCAATTTAATTTAGAATGAATTTCTATTTTCAAAATTTAATTAATCATACCCAAACATTGATTCAGTCTGTCTGCGTCTGTACATTCGTAAAAGCCAAGCACACACATACATACATATGTAGATCTACTGGAAACTGCATACACACATAACTCTGTGCTGGCAGAGTGTGTATGCATACACACAGAAAGAGTAGAATACGATGTTGAGTGGAAGAGAACAAAACCAAACTGAGCACTTACCGTTATATGCGACGCATTTATTCATTTACGCTGATACTTCTTTATTTTGTTTAATTTTTTCACTTTGGCTGTTTGCTAATTTGTTGCTTTAAAGTTTAAACAATAATTAGGGTTGTTTTTTGTTGCTTTTCACTTTTGCTGCGGAGAGAGAGAGAACAATTTTCACTTCACTTTGCTGCAGAGAGAGAGGAACAATTATCACTTCAGTTTGACTTAATTTATTCACTGCAACAACAACCCAACAGCCATTTTATCGCTTTTATCACTTATTTGCACCTTTTAACCCCATTTAAACATTGAAATTGAGATTTTCACACACAAAACAAAGAGAAATAAATAAGGAAAAAGACGAGGTCGCGATCAGCGTGCGTTTTAAACAGGTCACGGCGTTGAACTAGAGGTGGAGAACTATCGATGGCGATACTACCGCCACTATCGATGGTTTAAAATAAACTATCGTCGACTATCGATGGCGCCCACTATCGATAGTTCTCCACCTCTACGATGAACTGCCTTCCTATGTGCAGAAATCTGTGCATACACACATGAAAGCTCTCTCCCAAGAACTTTCTCTCAGGAACGTAGTGTTTCTCAGCAAGGGGACTTTCAGGAGTGGTGAGTGACTTAAGCGATGTAATAGCAGAGCGGGTGGAGCAGCAAAAGCTTTAAGCGCAGCCTACACTTGCACTCACACACATACATACATACATCAGCATTATCAAATATGCGTACTTGATGTACAGTAAAATTATAGTTATACATTAATACATATGTACATAATACATTAATGTACATTTCTATTCAACATTATTATTATAACAAACAAAAGTAGTGAATTTCAAAAGTGTATCTATAAATTTAGATAGCGTATGCTCTAGTCCATTTGCTTTTACTACCTTTGTATTCACTTGACTCTTGTTTTTTGGGGCGGGCATCAAACAGTTTTTTAGAAACTTGTTTGAGGCCGCAACGCTTTAAGTTTTATGTCTATTGAAAATGATTTGTTTATGGCTGATCGCATGCAGCGTGTGCCATTAATGGCTGTCATTTGGCCAAGCCACCCGTACCAAGTGACCCACTTGAGAGCAGTTAGCAGTTGGCAGGTCTAATGCCCGAAGAGTCACTTGAAATGCACTTTAATCATGCTCGTAAAATGAATATGGTTTAGCCATAAAAATTAGTCATATTTCTGTCTAGTAATTAATTCTTAACTCTTGCGGAATGTTCTCCTCAGTTAATCCTCAGACCGTCTAGACTTGGCCGGCGACACATGCCTGATGCAGTCAGTCCTGGGATGAGCTGAGTCAGAGTTTATATAAATTTAATTATGACATTACTATGCGAGACTGCACTGAGACAAGCGTATTTATTAATAATATTAACTGACAGCTTATGACAAATTAACAGCTGAATACAAAAAATATGATCGAACTCAAGGAAACCAGAGAGACCCAAAGACCCAAAGCCAACGAAGTGTGGGCGATTCTTGTGACTCGAGACGCGTGTTTTGGCTGCTTGAGCCTAAGCCAGATATATCAGATATCGCACATATATCAAAGCTTAACCAAGAAACTCAGTCAGCTGTAAGTAATGAGTGTGCCAGCGACCCCATACGACAGACAGTGTTGGTTAACGATGTGTGTTTTTAACAAATATTTGTACGGAGCTCGGCGCAAATGCATTTCAAGTGATTGGCAAATACGAACGGGCAAAAAAAATATATGTGCTTTTCTAAAACCATTTGGATAATGGATAATGGATATATTTCAACGCCTTTTCGTGCACTTAATGAATCAAATTGAACTGAACCATACCGAACCGACCAGACGATGATGGCAAGCAATCGATAAGAGCGACTCGCTCATAAATCGTGATAATTATCGCTACAAGTGCAGCTGTTTCGTGATTTTGTGGCACTTATTAAATTATTAAATGAACCGTTACACGAAGCAGATCTCTGGCTAGTGTTTTTCCTCTTTTTTTTAAGCAGCTTGCACAATTTCGATTGGCGATAAAAGATAAGAATCAAATGCTTTTGGCAAAACAAGTTGCTTAATTAACAAAGGTGATGACTGCAAGATTAAGTGGCCCGGAAAACGGCAGGAGTTGAGAGTCATAGACAATAGAGTTGTGTCGAATCTTGCGGAATAAGAACAATTGAACGAAATTATTTGAATTGAGCGAAGGAACTAAATAATTATACTTTACTACTCATTGTGTAGTTTACTACTCATCATTCACTACTCATCGTTCACTACTCTGGTTCACCACTCTGGTTCTCTCTTTTTCTCGTTCCCTAGTCATCGTTCACAAGTCACCGTTCAGTTTTCTCGTTTCATCGTTCTTCAGTCATGGTTCTCTAGTCATCGCTCATAATCATCGTTCAGTAATCATCGTTCAGTGCTCATGGTTCACTAGTTCGCTAGCCACAATTCTAATAGACATTGAACCGTGTATCTATTATAATAATTGTGATATTTGAACTATAGAATTTTGTTTAAGAAATTCTTATGAATTAAAACTACACATTAACTAAACAATATTATATTAAATTATATATACTATTGCCAAGGGATATGCCTCCCACTCACCTTAATTTTCAACTAATAACCCATACAATTTTCTAAACTCTCCTTCCCCTGTTGCTCCCTTTAGTTTGTAATCCACAACCCACAGGCAAGCTCACATTCATTTGCTTGACATTCTGTTGGATTTTCCACTCTTCTTTATACACACGCACACATGTTCTCACACCTCTTTAATAACCACCCAATGAGCAGCACTCGAATTAGTTTCGCTGTCGTTAAGCAACTTCCTCTCGTGAGTCATCAGAACAACAACAACAACAATAACAACAGCAAGTGGCAGCTACCAGTCTTCAATAGCAAATCAAGCATTACTTGCATAACCCAAAGCGGAGTCATCGACCAAGCAGTCAACCAACTATTGACAATAATCATAATCACGATCGTGTTCATCGTATCATCATCATGATGATGAACATCATCATCATTATGTGCATCGCGCAGGCATGCATAAATATTTTTCTAAAGCAGAAACTTGAGCACAGAATGAAGCTGGCATGAGGAAGAAGGCTTGACCACTTGAGGCACGTCACAGCTCCAGGTAGCTCCACAAAATGTGTGGTAGTAGTAGACGTACGTACACTGCAAAAAAAAAAGAATACTGAAAGAATGTACGGATATTCAAATAAAAGAGAAAAAATTATATTGAATTTCAGTATTTATAAAATAAAGTTTTAAATGCAACCCAAATAATTAATAGAATTCTATTTATTCTATTTCGCAATGGAACTCATAAACAAAAAATTAATACAAAATTCAAAAAAAAAAATAAAAATAAAATAAAATATGTAAATTAATTTTTGTTGGAAATAAACTTTTGAATTAAAATTATTTTCTAAAACAATATGCATATATGTATTCAATTTAGCAAATTGTCTTCAATTGTCACCTTTAACCCTGCAACGTCTTCCTTCGTCAAAATGACTACGCGCGATTTTCTTTTTGAATTAAAACCTATTTATACTGTTTATTTTGGTCCCCCTTTTCGTGTAGTACTTGCCAGGAACTTAATAGTTGGTAGTCAAAGTAGGACAATGCACTAGACACATCCTAAGTATTTGATAATTTGATTTTTACGAAAGAAGTCGTCATATTTTGTATGTAAATGACGTAGTTTTTTGTTGAAAACGAGCTATTTGCCAAAAAAAGGCAAGCTGTGAAATGATTTTTTTAAGTTAAAGATTAAAAAAAAATTACAAAAATGATAAACAATATTGAAAGAAATATGTTTAAATATAATTAAAAAATATATTTTGGTATTTAATTTTGCTCACGACATATTTTAGACTCACATAAAATAGGTCGTAGTCTTATTGACGAAGGATGACGTTAATGTACAAAAAACAAGGATGACGTTCCAGGGTTAATAACTTAGCTGTCATACCATATGTTGGTTCAGTAATTCTCTCAGTGCAGTGCTCGCTGTTTCTCAGCGCTATCGTAGACCCGTCGGTCAGCTGGCTTTTGAAGCACCCACCAAAAAGGCCCCAGCATCCACTCACTCTTGGCCACACCGTCGTGCCCATAGCCCATACACAACTCCACTTGCTGCACCACCACCACCACCACCACCGCCATCAGTCAGTCGTTGCTGCTATTGGCTGCAGTTGCAGTGGTGCGCTGATGCATGTCCAAACATCCTCAGTTCTGGTCAGTTTGATGTTCGTGCTGTGCGTTGCTGTTGCTCGTTTGTTCCTTCATCTTTTTTTTTATTTCTTTTTCTTGGAAATGCGTTTGTCGCCTTGTCCGTCCGCCTCGTCCATGCCGTCGTCGTCTTGTTTGTCAGTTTGTTTATTTGTTTGCGCGTTTTGTTTATTTTCAATAAATATTTGACATTTGTCTAGGCATCTTTTTCCGTGCCTTCCTAGCCCATTCGAGCGGGTACATTAATTTTTCAAGTACGAGAACCCAACTCCCAAAAAGAAACGCCTCCCCCTCCCATCTGCCTGCAACGTTCATAGAACTATTCTAAGCTCTCGTCTTGGCACTTGCTGCATTTTTAAAGCTTCTCCTGGTATGATATGTGTGGCCTTCCTCTGTCAGCCACTGCTTACCCCCGTCAATGCGGATGTTTGATTTGAACTTTTCTTTTAGCATTTTCCATTTGGCTGCGGAAAACCTGTGTGACATTTCCAACGAGGTGTTGAATTTGTCGCTTTAGTTTGAGTTCTAGACAACATTTCACAGCACAAGTTTGTCTCTTATTTTATGTATATTTTATGACTGTGATAGAGTGAAGCGTCAATGTGACAAAGTAGGGAATGGCATTGCGGTATTTTGGGATTGAATAACAACTGTTTGTGATAGAATAAGTGCTGAATGGTTAGCAATGTCAATGGCATCTATTCTTGAAGTTATATTTATATTCACAGCTAGTATATACTATAGTTTAAGGCTAAAGAGTCAAATTAAATGTAGAAATACTGTAGTTAAAAGCAAAGGATATTTTGAGTATGATACTATCCGAATAAATGCAGTTAAATGTTAGCAAAATGAAAAGAATCGAAACACAATGTAGAGTAGATTTAGTAGA
Source organism: Liodrosophila aerea (assembly GCA_035045005.1). Lineage (NCBI taxonomy): Eukaryota > Metazoa > Arthropoda > Insecta > Diptera > Drosophilidae > Liodrosophila > Liodrosophila aerea. Next base: position 622,563 of record JAWNNL010001374.1, read on the forward strand.
TTATATGGAGTATAACCTCACAGTATACCTAATACATATACCCTATACATATACCCCATTCCTATACCCTAAATCTATAACTATACCCTATAACCTAAACCCTTTAGCTATACCCTTAACCTTTTAGCTTTACCCCATTTCCTATACCCTATACCCTGTACCTTTACTCTATAACTATACCCTATAACTATAACCTATACCTATACCTATATCCAACTAAACTCTACATTTATTCAATAATACTTATGTGACTCATATCCCAACTAAACTTTTGAAGTCAACATTTAACAATCTGATTCAAGTCTGTTCACTCTCCATTGCCTTGCCTTGGTTTTCTCACTGCCTTTAATTACTTTCAAAAATAAAAAACCCAAAACTAAATTCCTTGAAAATATTATCTCAAGATATTCCATTAAGTTTTTATAGTCCCTCACTCCGCTTCAATGCCTCAGCATTGTCGCCATTTGTAATTGAGCCGTTTTGCATCATTTTGTGTGGAGACTCGGGCCTTAAACGTCTCGCATAGTAGCTGTTTTTTATTCCTCCTTTTTTTGGGACGCCTATTTATGGCCATATTTTGATTGCTCTTTCGTTTGCACCATCAACAACATGCAGGCAGTTAACCAGCCAAACGACTGTCCTCCAATCGGATACACTGGCTCCAGTCAACGGTAGCTGTGCAGCCTGTCAAGTTGCATAAAGTTTGTTTTCGTCACGCCGCCGCCTCGCATGAGATTCCTCATCAGCATCAGCAAAGTCATCGTCATCGTCATCGTCATCAGTGGCTCACTGATCGAGGACTCATGTGGAGTCGAGTGATACCCTAACAGTAGGTATAGGGATTGTTGACTGGTTTTTATGTGAACTTTATTAATCTTCAGATAAAGCTCAGCTCCTAAACGAGATTCATTTAGTTAAATTCATTTTTTAGGGTATCTGAAGTGTCTCACTTAATTTCAATTTCAACAGTTCTCTCAGATACTATTTACTTTTAAATTTGCTTGCTCTTTTTGGGCAAGAGCAATTTTTTATTATGATTTAATTTGCAGCCTGCCTTTTGGGTCGATGGTTGTCGTCATTCGGCTACCGAATACCATTATTTATTTTACTTTGGCCAGGTCAACAGTGTGGCAACATCTCTGGCAATTTGAGTATGCAAAATTGTTTGTTGTCAGGCAAAAAGTAAGTTGTAAGTGACCAAGTAGCAATTGCTGTAATTTGCTGCAACATTCTTTGAAGTTCAACAACTTGAAATGACTTAATAATCGGCTTGCAAACTGTTAGATCTAAGTAATGTATACCAACTCTGGCCAACAACAGACAACTGGCAGCTGTGCAACAATTGAGGAAGAGACTATGAGCAAAAATAGTGAAAATATTTTTGTATTTTATGCGCTGCGTCGATATGAATAAAATGCAGAAAACAGTAAAATGCTTTCAACTATGCAACACACAGACGAGGTAGCTGCAACAGCAGCAGCAGCAGCAACAAACAAACGCAGAACAACAACAAACAAACAACAGCTGCAGTTGCATCCATCGGAGTTGCCTCCAAGTTGCATGCGTGTGCCCATAATGGTTTGTAATTAATCAAAACGAGTAGCGATCATTCACTCGCAGCACAGCAGCTTAAATACCCTACAAAGTGGCTTAATGCGAAGATAAAGTTCTATTAAACAATCGTAAATTAAACAAATTATCGAGTTAATAAATTACAAGACATAACTCAACTGTTAAGTTTAAGTTTAGTTAGCTTTTGATTGGTTATAAATAGCTTAAAATTTGATATAACATTTTTATGTATTAAACTATACACTTAATTAGTCTAACTATGGAGACTTTTTATTTATATTAATATATCTAATGTAAAATAGATTTCAATTTGAAAAATCGCAATAAGTTTCCAGTGATCATAACAATATTATTCCGTTTTATCTCTCATTATATTCTTAGCAAGGTCATATCAACGTTAGGTCATATGGCTCACCCTTCAGTTCTATTAAAAATCTAAAACGTTGTGTTCAAATATAATGTACAACATATCTTACATCTCAAATCATACCTCATCAAACTCTATCACAAATTTGTAGTACCAGTTTTATAGGAAAGAATTGCAACTCCATCCACATCTATGGGCTGCTGCTGTTGCTGTGGTTCTATGGCATTTGCTGGTAACAAATTTTATGCATTGTTTACCTTATTGGTTTGCCTTTGCCTCCTCTTGATGAACTTGTCTTCCTCGCTGCCTTCTTTGAAATTACTGCAACTCCAACTCCAACTCTCTGCAGCTATAAAATTATTACGAAGTGAATTTTTCATACAATTTCCTCACTGCTCATTGTTCATTTTCTAAATGTTGCCATTCAATTTGTCAAAACATTTAATCAGCAAAAACTTTTCTCACTTAAGCTGTCAGCGCATGAAAAACTTGCCGTGAAAATTGTTAGCATAACGGTCTCTTATAAGTGGTGAGGGGAGTGAAAAACCATAGATCTTACGGTGTTGAAGTGGAAGTCAACTTTGTTTTTTGGCTACCGCAGATTTGTTATTTGTCAAAACATTTAAATGCCATTTGCGTGCAACGTCACATTTTGACAGCTGCCGATAAATTTTCCTTCTTCGGTGTATTTTCCCACTTTGCACACCATTTTGTTAAGCATCTACCATGGCTTTCTACACATTTGTTAAACTCATTTAAATAATTACAGACTGATTTTAATACTTCTCTCATTTCTCTTGTTTTGCTGTTGAAAATGAAATTAGTTTCAGTGAAAGTGATCTGAGTTTTGAGTGGTTTCCAATGCCTTGCGTGTCCGTTGCTCAATTATATTGATGAATTGATTTTAATATATATTTGTCACGACCGTTGGCAAGAACAAAGGGTTAACTATGGCCAACTCAAGAGGTGTTGAAAGTATTCAAGTTGATGCCATAAATTAGACCTTGATGAATACAAAAGATACTTTATTTCTGCCTTTACCAAGTACATATCAAAGAAATTGAATACTTTTTCGTTAGTGTGTGTGCTTACGCGTATATTTGTATGTGAAAGTGTTTATAAGTTTGAGTAGATGTCTGTTCCTCTGCCCGACTAGGATCAAGTAAAGCAAGAATATAAGAACAGGGTCAAAGAGTGACAGTATAAAGCAAAGTACAGCTTCTCTTATTCTCCATCCCCTCCTTTTCAGTTGGTATACTTATCTGCACTAAGTTTGCCTTTCTCTACTTTAACTTTGCTCTCTATAGAGTGAATAGAATTTCCCAAGCAATTACCTGCACATATGTATTACTTTTCTCAGTTGCGATAAACTTGATGTTGACAATTGCGATAAACTTGATGTTGACAATTGCCAAAAAGTGCAACTGCAACTGCAACATGCTGACACCAACAACAACAGCTACAATGGTTGCAAATAGATCTCTGGTCGAAACGGCAGCAATTGCAGTTTTTGAGCTAACAAACATGCAAATCGCATACCAGGTCAATCTAATACATATTTCAATGCACTGTGCTGGGTTACCAACTGCTACCAGTTGTAGTAGTATTTTTTCTATATTTCGTTTTATTTCCATTTTTTGCTACCAACTGTGTGTGTGCCCTGGTCAGCGATAAAGTTTTTATCTCGAAAGTTTTGCCATGTTGGGCTGGCTGGCTATCTAACTGTGTATCTATGTAGTGAGCCGTGAGATACATTTTTCAGGCTGACTGGCAATCAATGTGTATGTGTGGCCGGGTCGCAAAAGTTTCAGAGCAGCTGTACGATGATTTATGGCAATTGTACGAGGGCTTGTGCTTGACTTGTTTCGAGCAATTAAATTGATTGACATGGGAAAAACTGTCAATGGCCAGAGCCAAGCTTCTATAACCACAAATATTGACAGCTTTAAAGTGGAATAATTGAAATGCTTTGAAAGCAATTGAAAGCTTGATTTAGACTTCATTTAAAGCTCAAATATTTGCACTTATTTTAATCAATCTTACTTTACTTCTATTGCAGTGCTGCGTCTGCTGAACAGTCAACAAGCGGATGATGTGAGTGCTGCGAATGCTGGTGGTGGACTCTACCCACCGCTATTCAACGTGGCGCCACGTGCTACCATCACGGTGAATGCAACTTGTGGACAAAATGGCGCCGAGGAATACTGCAAATTGGTCGATGCGTATCCACATCGAAATTGGGCCAAACAATGTGGCACGTGCAACGCACACAGCTCGGATCGTGCCAAGCAGCGACCCATCGAATCATTAATCTCACCCGGCTCCAGTTTCGAGGAGAGCTGGTGGCAATCACCAACACTGCAGGGTGGTCGTCAGTTTGAGTATGTGACCATCACATTGGATCTGAAGCAGGTGAGACTCTCTCTCAGTTAACCTCTACTGTAGTACTCTGGCTGTCTGCTTCCTTCTCGGCTTGATGCCAGCTTATGTGACAGTCGAGCTGTGATCCAGTTTGTAATTAAGCCGCTGACTTGTCACTCATTTACAAGCGATTTAACGACAGTTCCATTGATCCATCCATCCCATACAGGCCTTGGGTCTTGATCATTAGACTGTACATGAAATTTGATCACTGTGGTGCTGGATCGGGTTTTATGTATGAACCGGTCACTAGGTATTACATTCTAATGTTTAAAATGGCAAACATAAATTTACTTTGATGGAGCTTTGATTAAATCGTATCATCTTACATGCAATGTCTTTCTACGCTACACATCTCGATAGCAGATTAGAAATTATTTCCGGGTTGCGAGTCAATAAGGGACCGGTTCGAGTATGAATAGAAATGATTTGACATTTCACTTGGTATAAATGAAAAGTAATAATGGTTAATATATTCTACAGTTAATTGGCTTTCCATATCAAATAATTATATGTTTCATACATTAATCCAATTGCCTTCAAACTGTATGTAGAGCCAGCCTCTCGAATCTGTCTCTCATCACATCAGTTCGACCTTACATGCTTCTTCCATCAACTCATAAAGTCTACTGAAATCTGAAAATTATGAAAATATATAAATCAAAAATTCTTTGACAGGCTGCGAACATTTTCTTTTTCCTCTTTTGCTCAGCTCATGCAAATATCAACGTAATGGGAGCGTGTAAATTTTGACACATGCCGTTGATGTGTTGAAATCCCTGTCCCCCCCCTTCACCGACCCCTGGCCTGCTGCCGCCCTTTAGTTAACAAAAGTCATGGGAAAACGGAATTCTCCGCTGTTTTTTGTGACATTTTAAAATTGTTGTTGTCTGACCAAAAATATAGTAAAAGAGTATATAGTACATGTGTCAAGAAATCGACGAGAGCAAACTGAACTGCAGCCATAAAAGGTAATGTAATTTTCTGTATTTCTGCTTGTCAACTATTTTATGGAGCAAAAACAGTCTGACAAAGTTAATTAAAGGACAAAGCCAATTTAAATATTTATGCGTTTTTTCTGCCTGGTCCGGGGGAATTTGGCAGAGTTTGTAATTTATTAATAACTTCTGGAACGCATGGCTGTCATAAATCTCTCACACTTGAGGCATATGCGAAAATATTGTTCTAATACCCTGTAAATGAAATGGGGAGGAAATGGGGCAGTTAGAATGGAAACTTGCTTGTTACTAAATGAATTCTAAAGGAGAGTATGAAATGAGGAAGATTTCCAATTAGTTTATTAATTAATCAAAAATGTTTGGAAGCTTCCTCATTCTTCACTTTGCTTTCTCTCGAGCACCTCCTACTGCACTCTTCTGGCTTGTTAATTTTAAATCACTGCCTCCTGCTCGATTCTCTCTGCTCATTTTTCATATTTTTATTTTCGCTCTGCACTGTTTTAATTAAGTGTACACTTCCATAATCTGGAGTCTGCTCTGCAGTATCTTTGTCTTGTCTGCAGCGCCGTCTGGTCGCCTCTCTCTTGGCATATGGCAATGAAAGAATTATATCAAAACATTGAAATATCCTCTTGGCTGAGTCTCGATGGCTGCACACAAATTGCACTTGAAATGTCAACTTTGTGTCGGCCGACGTTAAGCAGAGTATATCTATAGCACTATACATAGAAGTTTTGTGAAAGTTCATCCGTTATGTTGATGATCATCAGCTGCAGTAAGGAAATGTGATGTTGTGGCCACTGAATATAATACTTTGTTGCTTTACCCGATGATGGAAATTCAATTAACACTTGCTCTGGCATTATTAGCACTCAATAGAGTTCAAAAGAGTCTTGAGTGTATGGCGCAGAGCTGCTCAAAGGCTGTACTGCGTGGGAGGTTTGTAGAAAGAATATTTGCCAAAGAAAGAACTAACTATTAGATGGGGAAATTACGAATTAAAACTTATTAAAGTACTGGATATTTTATGGGAATATTCTACGAATATTTAAGCTTTATTTAAGGACTGTATTTAAGACTCAGTCTCAGTTCTTTTTATCTCGAAAATTTTGCCAAGTTGGGGCTGGCTATCTAACTGAGTATCTATGTAGTGATCCAGAAAAGAACTAACTATTAGATGGGAAAGTTATGTATTAAAACTTATTAATACACTGAACTTTATTTTGGGAATTTTCTAAGAATATTTTAGCTTTATTTTAGGACTACATTAATTGCTAAGTCCCTGAAAAATACTAAATATATTCCTATACAGATTGAGCTGTTTCTGTATGTATCTAAAAATAACTCTTCTTAAAAATTCCCTTACTTATAGTATACCCCTACATCTTATTCCACAAGCGACAGCTACAAATGTTTCCAAATTTATTAATTAATATTATTTTTAAAACTTTTTAATAGAAATCTCAATCGGTTCAAGAGCACCCCCTTTCCCCCTTTCAGCTGTCTATTGTCATGGGCAATTAGCACTCGTTTCCATTTCCATTTCTTATTTCCCATGCTTTTATTTCCCGCCCCTCAAAATGTTATCTCTTAATTTTAGAGGATGTGTTTCTTCGACTGGAGTATAAGTATTTTAGGCATTTGTCACAACTGTTTAAAAACACATTAGAAGAAATCACTTCTATGCTCCAATGTCAAGACAATCCCCCATAGAACAGAGCACAAGAATTTATGACCCCCAACGAAAAAACTTGACATTCAGCGTTGGCGTTTCTATTTCAGCTTCCTTTCCAGCCAGTCAGTCCGTCCCGCAATTCATTTCATGGGCGACAAAACTGTCGAAATCTTTTGGAGTTGATTTTAACAATTATACTAATCGAGTGATTTACAACAACAACAGAAACAGAGACAGGCATGTGTCAACAATTTGACAGCTTAAAATATTTTTCTCGCAGAAAGACGCAGAAAAAACTCAGAGCAAAAGCCGCCAAAGCAGTCGGTCAGAACAGCGGCTAAAAAGCCAAACTGCAACTGTCAGCCAGTCAGCCAGTTTGTCGCTCAGTCTCTCTCTCTCTATCTATATCTAGCTAACTGTCTCTCTCTTAGTGTGTCTGTCTGTCTGGCCTAACTGTCAGTCTGTCAACTTGGCCTGGCCACAACAATGTCTAGATTTATGCCTCAATGAGTTTGGGGCGCGCGTGACTAATTGAAAGTCTAGCGAGAATTCTCAGAATTTTTGCGATTATGTGTATTACTGCAGTGGCTCCCAAACTGTAAACCGTTAATGTTTTTCAAATGTGGTGGAATGATTTAGACAGAGAACTGTTGACACAGGTGTACGCAGTGAAGGCTCTAGGCAGTTTAATGAAGTTGATTATTGAAATAACTAAAACCATTTAAAACATATTAAAACCAGTTCTTATTTATAAAGTTGTTAACAGAAGTTAACTGATCAATTTAAAATTCTTTTAAATAATGTCAAGTCTGCATTAAAATTTATAAAAAAATCTAATGCAAAAAGCATTAAGTTGCAATATTTAAATAATCTTTAAATCCATTTAAAACTCAGTGTTCAACTGCAACAATTTTCTGATTCAAATGTCAAACTTCTGTATATGCTTTAAAGCGGCAACATCAACACACAAGTCGCTAAAAAAGTTATAATTTTTTTCCTTTGATTTTTATAGCCATTTAATTGCTTCATTAAATTTAGCCAAATTTGGCTGGAAAAAAATAACAGTTGTTGTTGTTGTTTGTTGCTGGCGGCAGCAGCGGCGCCTGTGGCTGGGGCAAGCTTTACGTAACTGTAATTCAAATGTTTGACAAGTTGTTGCAACATTCAACTGCAGCAGTCCAACTAAAGTAACAACAACAACAGCAACAACAACAAAGCGAAGCGTGTTACAAGCTATGTACGTGACGCATTTAGGCGTTGCAATTATTTTAATGGTCAATTTATTTATTTGTTTTGACTGCGATGTGTTTGTTTCTTCTACTACTATTTTATTTTCCTTAATTTTATTTCTATTTTCACGTTTTGCCTTTTTTAGAATGCTTCCTACACCCTCTATATATACACACTGTGTGGAAAGGGTACTTTGAGTTTGTGATGGCAGCAGAGAGTTTTATGAGCTTAAAACAAGAGTTTTTTCTACAAAATTTCAGAGCTAATCTAAGTAAGAATTTGTTGTCAATTAATATTGGGTTATAGTTGAGAATTTTCTAAATAAGTTTATAAAAATCTAAGGAGCGTTGTAAGTTCTATAGTTTTTTTTGTAGAAACAAGTTTATTTCCTTTGAAGAAAATTTGTTGAATTAATTGTTTCAATTGTTGGAATTTTTATGTAAACTTTACAATGTGTTTACAAGATTATATTGCTGCTTTAGAAAGACTAATAAAAATATTTTTAAAATAGTGTTAATAATTTGAATTCAATTCAATTTAAAAACTTGAAACGCAGCTGCCTTATTAACAGTTTCATAGATTTTAGATAGAAGAGTGGAGAATCAAACCCCTGCTAATGCCATTTTCACAACTCACGAGTGAATACTACTACTATATCACATATATAAATCTTATATATAAATATAATATAAAACTAATATACCGTATAACACTCTCAATATACGAGACAGGGTATACATTAGTCTATACAAAACAACATTGTTAGTTTCCCCTTGCATTAGAAGCCTTTGATGCTATTTGGATTTGCATAAATCACTTAAAGGTCTCTACTCACCATGTAGAACAATAATGGCTTTAAGCCTTGTCTGAAATCCCAACATTTTGTTGTCTTTTCCTGTTTCTGCTTTTCCTCAGCACTTTTTGCAAAGTTCCAACGAAGCCAAGTCCAACTGAAGTTCAACTACAATACTTGCAGTAGTTGCATTAATGCGCCAATTTGAAGATAAGAAAAGTTGTGCCGCGAAAATAAAGTTTTCCCTTCGTCGTATTGAGCTTTTTATTAGCCTTTCCACATGAGCATAAGGAAACCCTAAAACAAAATGAAACAAATAAGTACGTGAGAGAGTGTAAAATAGTAGCAGACTCAAAGATATGTTAGTAATTTTTCATATGAGTAATAATAATTGCAGTAACCTGTTTAGGGTATATGTGGCTGCCAAGTGTTTTCGTTTACTACCACATAAGCCAATAAAATTATGCACTATGCTTGTTGGCCGCCTTATCTAGAAATTCTGTTTTAGTCGCCGCCGCAAATGGGCCAAAAAAAGAAACTTAAAAATTCTGTAAAGAGATAAAAAATTGCAAGAATTTATGAGTACCCATTGTAGACTAGATGATACTCTCAATTTAATATGTATGAGTACATAATAATTAAGGGAAATTTAAATTAGAAAATTAAGGCTAAAATTCAAGTTCTAAAAAATTATAAAAATATTTTGAAACTGCGAAAATAAAATTAGATTTAAATTTGCAACATTTTCATGAAGTTTTAAAAAAATAAAATAAAATAAAATTTACAAATCGAAGATCTAACAAATCTGTATTTAAAAAGATTTAAACTGTATGTATATTTGACCAAAATAAACCCTATAGTATCTTATTATTATAGAAAGATTCACATATTTATTATAACCTCTATACCCTTTTTCTACTGCACTAATTACAGTGCATTGCAGTAGACATGTGAATGATTTGCAGCTGTATACATAGCCTAAACTATAAACTAAATTCTGGCACTATTATTACTATTTTTATTTGACTGTATTTTGGTCTGTCTCACAATTTCGCGCTTGTTTATTTTTAAAGTTTACGATGCGATGCATTGTGCTTGGTTTTTTTTTTTTTGCTGTTTCTTGGATTATGGCATTTAAGTTTTTTATGGTTATGGTTTTACTGTAAAATCTGTTTGGTGTTTTCTTCATATTTCTCAATTTATTTGCTCCGCTGCTAATGCATTGAGCGATACATATTTAATGAAGATTGAAATGCTGAATAAATAATTTGTGGCCTGCAATTCGGAGCTGTGTTTACCCTAATAAATAACTCAATTACCGCTAAGTTATCTCTTTTAGCATAAGAATTATGTTGTCTCAACATTATGTTGTCTAATTTGATAGTCATATTATCGAACTTATCAGCTCTTTGGCATCACACACACAACGGGTTTTATAGCAAGTATTTCGAATACTTTAAACAAATATATTAACACATATTTGAAAGGTGTGTGTGCTCTTTCTTTCTCTTTTACATTAGTTGCTGTCTCTGTTGGTCATATCAGTACGCTGTCAGTCGCATAGCTGATAAAAATGTCAAGAGTTGCCCCAAGGCACTGACAGCCTCCACTTGGCTGCTGATTGCAATCTACACACAGTTCCTCCACTTGCCCTATAGAGACGAGCGTCTTTGTTGACCAGAGAGAGGAGAAGAGGTCTCTCTCAACTTGTTTCTCTGTCTGGATTCAGGAAGAAGCTCCACTTGTTACTCTTTTTCTGGTCTGACTTTAATCTGTGATCAAGCTTTGTTGCAACTGACGTAGACAACATAATTTCATGTGCTACAAGTTATCGATAACTGAACAGATGTGTGTTATACCCTGAGGATGTTGATAAAATGCTACGATTATAATCAAAATAAAAATATACAATATTATAATAAAATATACATAGAAGAAAAGTAGACTATGTATAGTAGAACAGCTCAGTAACAGAACAGAAAAGCTAAAGTGAATAACTAATTAGAAATCCATTGGAATTTCAAAGCTTTATATTTGCTATTAATAGGAATAATTTCTTTAAACTTTTATTAGATTTTATTCTATGTACAATTATAAATTATTATAACTAAATATTTGATTGCTAAATTCTATTAGTATATAGTATTATACTGATATCAGTGGAAAGTAAATAACTAATTTGATTTCCATCGGGATTTTTAAGCTTTATATTTTCTATTTTTAAGGTAGAATTTCTTTAAACTTTTATTAGATTTTATTCTATGTACTATTATTATTAAATTGAAGTAGAATATGAATTATAATAACTAAATATTTGATTTAATATCATACTCTATTATTATATAGATTTATCTACTTAAATATCTACTCCTCATTCAACTTCATATTATGCCTTAGACTTCAATTTGTTCTTGCCTGCAGTGCGTGCATTCAAATGTATTCATAATTTCTAATTGCATTCACAAATCATTTTGTAGCACGCAATAAATTGTGCAACTAATTTGCTCTCTCTCTGCCGCTGTTGCTGTCTTACTGTCTCTGTGTGGCTGTCAGATCGCGTATCTGTGGCTAATCTTATCAGCTGCTGTTGCTGAGAGTTGTTGTTGTTACTGCTGAAATCGAATACTGCCTATGGAAATGGATGTTGGCGCTTGCCCCATGGGTAGAAGCTAGGCTTTTCCACTGTGGCTACTTGCGTTTTTATCAGCTACTGCGAATCGGCAAAACTCGCAGCAGAAATGTTGCAGTTGCAAGTTGCAAGTTGGCAAGTGGCAAGCAAGTGTGCTTGTTTGAAATTTGATAGACTCATTGCCGCATGTCGCACGTCGACTGTCGGCTGTCGCCTGTCACCTGGTTATCTTTGTCTTTTGGCCATGGCTTATGAGTTGCCAAAGCTCTCACGCTAGATGGCGCCAGCTGGCTTAGCCATGGTTTTATAATCAATTATACTACTACTAACACTATTACTAACCTGCCACACACACTGGCCACACCTTGTGGCTTGCCTTTTATTGGATGAAGTTTTCAATATTTTTTTCAATTTTTCCATTTTTTGTCGATCTTTTGACATCGATAGGCGCAACACGCGACTTTTTTGGCATTTGACTTTTTTATATTAATAGTAAAATAATAAAATAGCAAAGAAAGCATGCCAGACGGGTGCATATGCTGTAATAAAATATGTAAAAATATTTATAAATAATAATGACATGATATTAATTTAATTTCAGTTTTCAATGACTTTCAAACTTTCAATAGAGATTGTATAAAAGAAAATATAGTAAGACGTATGAAAACTTATTTCAGAGTTCGTTCATTAGTTAATATTATACCAAAATATTTATGGTAAATTTAGCAACCTTATGCTACCAACTAAACTTAACTGTCACTAAACTTTTACAGGGTATTTTGCACACAAAATAATCTACTACGTACGAATGAATGTAAAATACCGTTTGTCAGTTGTTGCTGCTGCCGGGCGTGTTCCAGGCATTTGCTTGGTGGTTTGTTGTTTCTCTTTATTATATTTTTTTTCGCCGCGGTTACCGTTGACAGTTTCATAAAATTTATGATGCGTCGGGTTAAAGTTTTTTTTAAACATTTTATTTTTTATTTAAGCCAGAGGCAACAGCAGCAGCTTGTTTGTTGTTTGCTGATACAGAGATATAAAATTAAATAGAAACATCAGCGTGTTGTGCCCACAAGTGACGGCAAAACAACATCATTTCGCCGCGCCAAACTAATTTATAGCAGTGCCAGTGACTCCAAAACTGTGCACGAAATGCTTGCGGTTTATGAAAGTGCTTAGAGCAGAGTTTTAAGTAAATAGCAAAGTAAATTGTTAAAGATGGAGATCATTATAGCTAATTTTGCAGAATTACTTCAATTTATATAATAATAAAAAATTCATAAAAATGTTTAAAAACCATATTAAAATATAGCTAAAATTTCATAAATGAATCTCTAAGTTAAACACAAAATTTAAGTAAAATAAATTAATATAAAATGATCTATTAATTTCTGCTTAATTATTAATCTATCAATCAATCTGCTATCAATCTTATATTAATCTTTAATTCGTCATCTACTTACAGACCTATCAAATCTTTTTCGTCATGCTGAAGTCGGCTAACTCACCACGTCCTGCCTCCTGGATACTGGAGAAATCCCTGGATGGCCTCAACTATGAGCCGTGGCAGTATTTCGGGCTCAGCGATGCCGACTGCAAAAGGCGCTACAGTCTCTCCGGACAGAATGGCAAATATGTCTTTGTGAATGACACCGAGGTGATATGTTCCACACAGTTCTCCAAGCCATTGCCACTGGAGAATGGAGAGTTACACGTATCACTGCTGAAGAATCGACCTGGTGCCATGGAGCAAAGCAAAGAGTTGATGCAGTTCATCACAGCACGTTATATGCGCATACAATTACAGGGTATGCACTCGACGGCCAATCTGGATAATAGCGTGGATTGGTTGCTCGACTCGCAGTCGCTGGAGAAGCGCAGTTTCTACAGTTTGAAACAGCTGAGAGTCAGCGCTCGCCTGGACTGTCATGGGCATGCAGATCGCACCCAGGAGCTGGCGGGGACAGCTGCTCTGTTGCAGTGCCATTGCCAGCATAATACGTGTGGCATGCAGTGCGAGGAATGTTGTCCACTCTTTCAGGATCGTCCCTATAGCGTGGGTAGTGAGTGTGAGGTATGCCAGTGCCATGGTCATGCTCAGACCTGCTCCTACGATGCCTTCCTCGAGCGTGGCATCTGTCAGAGCTGTGGCAATCATACGGCTGGCAATGAGTGTGAATTCTGCACCGAGGGACACTACAGAGCGCTGGATGCAGCACCCACTGAACCCTGCCAGCCCTGCGCCTGCAATCCACAACGCTCGACGGGCAGCTGTGCGCCTGTGGGTGGGGCTTGTCAATGCCTGGAGGGCTTTAAGGTAAGCGTTGTGTTAACCTTTTGATAATCTGATTGTAACTGCTGAAATTGTAAGAGTTGTTAATGCAACTGTCTAGTAATCAATATATCTCTTAACTTACTATGACTAGCGATCAGAGCCGAGGGAGTTTCCTTCCTTAGATTAGGGAACCAAATCGAGGGCATTAGAGTGTATAGCTCTCACTTTCAATTCAGTTTCAACATATTCAGATAAATTCATCTCCTCTTATCAATACCTTTACAGGGTCCCCAGTGCGAAGAGTGTGCACCCAATCATTATGGCGATGATTGTCGTCGCTGTGAGTGTGATTCACGTGGCACTGTTCCCGGCAGCGCCTGTGCCGGCAGCTGTGAGTGCAAGAGGCACGTTCAGGGCGATACCTGCTCGGAATGTGCCACTGGCTACTATGACTTGAATGAACTGAACCCCGAGGGCTGTAGTCGCTGCTGGTGTTCGCAGATCTCGGATAATTGTCACAGTGCCAAGCTGCAGACATTGGCCTTCGAGACGCTGAACGATTGGAAACTCACTGATATACAGCGGCAGCAGGCGATACCCATCGTCATGGATGCGGAACTGAAGCGTTTGATCTTTGGCAATGAGCTGGACGAAGTGGAGGCCATCTACTGGCAAGCACCAGTGGGGTATCTGGGCAATCGTCTGACCAGCTACGGCTCCCGGTTGCAGCTGCAACTCGCCTGGGTGGTGATGCGTGGCGATACCTCGGGCAAGCCCACAACGGGACCTAATGTTATACTCTGTGGCAAGAATGGCCTGAAGATTGCCTATGCGGATGAGTCATTTGAGAGTCTGGAGGTATCGTTGAATGTCACACTAACCGAGCACGGCTGGTACCATGTGCCACCTGCTGTCAAGGACATCAAGACACGACTCCGACGCACTGAGGGCGGCGCCTATCATGGCGAGTCCGTGACCAGATCACAGTTTCTCTCTGTGCTGGTGTCACTGGATGCGCTGCTCATACGTGCTGCCTATCACACGGATCAGGTGGAAACTTCCCTGGAGCGTGCCATCATCTACTCAGGGGGAGTGGCACTGGGCGGCAGTGCCAGCACACAGGTGGAACAATGCGTGTGTCCGGCGGGGTATACGGGTCTGTCGTGCGAGGGTTGCGCCTTTGGCTATAAGCGCATCTATGAGAACTCCACGGATCATCAGCTGCTCGGCAAGTGTATACCCTGTCCCTGCAACGGGCACTCCAATTCGTGTGACCTGCAGAGCGGCAACTGTGGGGACTGCATGCACAACACTTATGGAGAACGGTGAGTAGACTGTTGGAATGAAAAGACAATTATTAATAATAGTTAGAAATGTTTGAAAATGGTTTAAGTTTAAGTCAAAAGACCAAACAGTAGAGTTGGGATGCTTAATTTCTTTACCAAAGTCTCAAACCCGCTAGTATCCCAACTCTACAACAGCATATAAGCAAATACAGAAACCAGTTTCCACTTTCATATGAAATCCACCTTAGCTTAGACACGCACCGCTGCGTCGTGTTGGTTTGCATATGCACTAAAACTCTCCACATGCAGCAGACAACGTAACTCTCCAACCGGGTTGCAAGCGAACAAAATGTACAGCCAAGACACATACCTAACGAACTGTTCTCATTTTCAGCTGCGAGCGTTGCCAGCTCGGTTTCTATGGCAATCCACTGCAGGGAACACCACACGACTGCAGACGCTGTGCTTGTCCCATGGCGGAGGAATCGAACAATTTCTCGCCCAGCTGTCAGCTGAAGAGCTACAACTACATGGACCTCAATACGCAATTTGAGCTGATTGAGCATGCGGAATACATCTGTACCCAGTGTCCGGAGGGTTATACAGGGGATCACTGTCAGGTGTGTGATGATGGCTACTACGGCAATCCCTTGCAGCTGGGCAACAGCTGCCAACGCTGCGAGTGTGATGGTGGACCCTGTAATGTCAGCGATGGCAGCTGCATCACTTGCCTGGGCAACACCGAGGGTTGGCACTGTGAACGCTGCAAACTTGGCTACTGGGGTGATCCCGCCGTGGGCTGTGAGCCCTGCAATTGCTACCCCGAGGGTGCGGAGAGTGGACTCTGTGACAGCACCGATGGTCAGTGCCTGTGTCGACCACGTTTCGCTGGACAAAAGTGCGACACTTGCGATGTGGGCTTTGCCCAAGTCGAACTAAAATGTCCAACTTGCAATTGTGATCCACTGGGATCAGTTGTGCTGGACACCTGCAACGCCACGACAGGACAATGCGAGTGTAAGCATGGTGTGATGGGTGGCAAGTGCCAGGAATGTCAAGATGGTTACTTCGGCATGAATGTGAATGCCGAGCAGCTGGAGGATTTGGCTGCACTGCGCCTGGCCGAGAATGATGCCGATTGGGAGCTGGTAGCAGCCGATGATGAGCTGCCGACTGTGGCCTGTGAGGGTGAGTGGAATATGATTTATAAATATATAAATATTTCAATAATAAATGGGGAGTTTCATATAATATAACCCTTTGACAAGTGAATGGTATATTCTATTAGAAAGTAAAAACTGTTCCAAATATTATACTAATTGGAAATAATATTCAGTTAATGTCATAATTTTATATTATATTGTATGGCAAAATACTCTTTTTTGATTCTACGAAAATGCCTAACGAGTTTTCTTTGCTGTAAATTTGAATAATGGAAAATGATATTTAGTAATATTTAATACCACAATAATCAGACCTGTTCTGAATAACGAGTCGTTTTGAAAGGGGAAATTTCATAGTACAGGGCGGAAAAACAACCATATACATGTTAAATTTGCCAAATCCTTTTCATTCCGACTGCTCATAGGCACTCATTTTCAAAACCATTTTGCTCGGAATCGAAATGTCAGAACAGCAAAACGTTCGGAATCAAAACGATTCCGATCAATTTACTCGGAATCGAAATTCAGAACAGGTCTGAATATATAATATTCTGTGGCAAAATACTCTATTAATATTCTACAAAAAAGTTATCTTTACTGCTAAGTTAAGACAGCTCATGGAACTGACAACTCATTAGCAGCAAAAACTGTTCCATATTTTCCCAAAAAGTGAACACAGTTAATAATAAGTAAAACATATTTTTAAACAGCTCACAAAGCACGCACAAAAATGCTTTACAACAAGAAAAGCAAAACCGAAAGGAAATCTCACTTAAATGCGGTTAAGAACAAAAGGAAATTCTTGAAATATGCCATGTTGCATGCCCCTAATTTGTGTGCTGGCTTTTGATAGATGAATGTTGCGGCGCAGCTATGAAATACCAGATGTACTCTGTACTCTGAGGTGGTGCAGTGGAGCCCAGCCCCATCAATAAGTAGTACACAACAGCCAACAAAAAATGCGGTCGATCTATGAACTGCGCCTAATTGAATTTTAGCTCCATTCCAAGTCAAGTGCAATGTACGCTACCTTCAAGAAAATTAACTTTAGCTCAGACTGATCCTATGCATATCCAAAAAACAGAAAAAAATCAATTAGACAAACTCAGCCGTAACTTATTAGCTAATTAACTGTCAGTTAGTAGCGGCAAAAAAAAAACTCAAGGTGGGCAATAAGTTAGCCTCAACGAGATGATGACTACCTGAAAATGTCGACAACCTGAGCCAAAGGTTTCCACAGAAAAGAGCATTGCACAAAAGTGAATTTAGAGAAAAGACAACGTTTTAGGTTATGCAATTCGAGTTCTTGTTCAAGTACAACACCTTCTGGGCACAAAACCAGATGTTGATGGTTTCCTTTTGTTCGGGCTGCTTACAAAACAATAAATGGTTATTTGAGTACACTTGCCAGATGATTTTCTGCCCAGTTTCATTGTCTTGCTGTAAATGGGTGTTAAAAATGGTAGAAAAAGAGCTAACGCACTTCAAGGAGAACTAACAAATATCTAATTACACTAGCTCAGAAGTGAGGGTATTTGATTTGAATAACTTTTATGAGTGTTAGCCATAAATGTATTCAAATGAATCATATGCATAGTGGGAACACTTTTTCCATGAGAAAATATTTGTATAAATTAGAGTGAATTAAGTACACATATCGAGTTGAGTATTGGCAATACTTTTTCCTTTCCTTTTCGCATTTTTTATACATTTTTATATTGATTTCTATAACCCCAAACTAAGCTCAATAAAATGTTATCGTTAAGCCACAAGTGCATTTTGTACTGCAATTTATGGCATTTACTTATGCGCCTAGAATGCATTTCAACAATTGCATTACAAACTACAATAATCATAATAATAATAACAATAACAACAACCAACAGATTTATGGCACAAATCTGGAATTTAACTTATGACAGCATTATTGCCAGAGTTCAAATTGGGTTCGAAACTCGGCTAAGGCAGCGTGGCCAACAATCATAAATAAATAGCAATAAATAAATAACAGTGCCGCATTCCAGCACAGCAAACCGCACACAAAATACCCTTATCTACACTTTTAATAAAAACTATAATTTATTTCTTCAATATTTGCGATAGAAACTCATTTGAAATATTTATAAATGCTGCTGCAACTGTTCTCAAATTTGTTTTGAAGTAATAAATGTTGTACAACTTTGGTGTAGTGTATGCACAAAAACAAATTAGGGTCAAGAGATGAAATTTGAGCTTGATTGAAGACACTTCAGACATAAAGCTCAAAGCGGTTTAAGCTTGCAACATGTTGCAAGTTCCTCTTGCCGCTGACTCTGGGGTCAAAGCTACAAGACGCTTAGACAAAACTGGTCATTATAGTGTGTAATTAAGCATCTCAGATCTTCTGAGGTGTTAGTTTAAATGTACAGTTCGACAGGCATTGGTTGGGGCCAACTGGTTTGACAGTCTGTGGCAATAAATTTGACACTTTAATCTGAAAGCAAAGGAAACAATTGAGGTAGCTGCACAGGCAATAACCAAAGCCTGTTTGTGGCCAAACTCTTCACATCGATATTTCTCGCCATCTCGCAGACAATGACACTGAAAGCCCACCAAAGACAATTGGCCTAGCTTGGACTTGATCGTGGTCTTGCCCCACACACAACACACAAAATGTGGCTATAGGCAGCTGCGGCAACACGGTAGCTGCCACAACAGCAACAACTTTCATAAGCCAACAACACCCACGCATAATTCGGTATAAATTGTTTGGCCATATGCTCAGTCATCAGCTCAAGATATCAGATAAGCCACGGCGAGAGGTGATGAAGCCAGGCAAACTTTACTTAATTGTAAGAGTATTGTACTCTATGTGGAGATATTATGTGGAGTTAAAGCTTGAAGCTTGTTTAAAATGTTATTGATAATTGAATTTATTAAAATACTTAAAGAGAGTCATAAAATTAATGTGAAGTAGCGTCTTTAAATATAGAAAAATAAGTTTATTAGCTAGACCTTTTTTTATACTTTTTTTTAGAACTTGTAAATATTTTATAAAATTTACTAAGACAGCCAAACAATTTTTAGTTTATATTTGTTTTAAAATATATGTAGCAAAGTTGGACAAGTATTTTATAGAAATAAAAATAACTAAAAATAATTAGAAAAATCTTTAAATAATTTACACAATTTCTTAAGACGCTTCTTCACCTTTTTCTTTAACTTTTCTTTAACATTTTTATACATACCATTCCTTTTTAAAAGCATTTACAGCTTATACGAAATAATTTGATTTCATCTATAGTCTCAATATATTTTTATATCTATTCTGTCCTGTATTTCTCTCCCTATTTCTTAACTAATTAATTTCTGCCTCACATCAAACCGTCACATATTTCGTTGACCTTATCAATACCAATCCAAATGGCAACCAATTTGAAGACTTTTATATGGCACCGCCAATGGCAAGGCATAAGTTCATTTGGTTCCGCTTTTAGGAGATTGCAATTGCAATTAATTTCAAGGTATTTAACACAAATATTTGAAACTGTTGCACTAATCAGTTTCAAAGTAAAACCCACAAATTTCAATTGGAACTCGCGGTGACAATTTTCGTCTATCGATATTGAGGTTTTTGATTTCTTGTTGCTTTTGTTTTGTTTATTCTTGTTTTGTTCAAGGGGTCTATTTCTCTCTCTGTGTCTCTGCCAAGCCTCAGCATACCAATGTCCATAAAAATGTCAACCACAGCCACAACAAAAATTCGCTTGACTTGGATTGCCAAAGTGGTTTCAGCGGGCCCAGAAAAAACAGAGAAAAAAAACTGGACACCTCGTTGGCTCCATGCTGTCTGAGACTTTGCTGTGGCTCAGCCTGTTGTTGTGGTGCTTGTTGTTGTTGTTGTTGTTGTTGCTGGTGACTGTGACTGTGTGGCATGCCTCGGGTGAGCGGCAAATGGAACTGATTACAAAATATGACCAGCGGCTAAATGTATTTGCCGTTTGCTGCTTAATTTCCCAGATACCAAAGACTATATATTTTGTCTCTTAATTTTTTATGCGTGGGTTGCACCACACACACACACGTGCTACTGTTTGTGGTTGTTGTTGCTGTTGTTGTGACTGTTGTTGCTCATGCTAATGAGTAACCAAAGCGCCAAATTGCCAATGCAAATGAGCTCCTTGAGTGGCCCAGTTTCCCCAGCTTTTCGTATCTGTAATAATGCACTTTACGTTTTTAGTTAAAACTACTTTATGCAGAGACTTTATGCAAGAATGTATTGCAAAATGTTAATGTAAGTTGAAATCTCTTCTTGTCTAAAATTTTAATATATAAAACTGTATAGAAATCGTGTCATAATTTACTTAATTTAGCGAGTAATTTACATATAAAAGTTATTTCTTTTTTTTATAAAAGAAGCAACTGATAGAAAGTTATAAATATCATGGTATGTTTTCTCTTGAGTCTGCTGATTGGCCAATTAAAATTAAATAAAAAGGAAATGTGTATAAACTTCATCTCTTATTTAATTTAAAAACTCAATAGATATATAGAATTTTCTAAACAATTTCTTTAAATTTATTATGCTATATACTGCATTATTTATTTACTTTTCAAAGTATGTCTTCTCTTCGGTCTTCTGATTGCCCTATTAAAATTAAATAAAAAGATATATGTCCAATCTTAATCTCTAATTTCATTTATAAGCTCAATAAATATATAGATTTTCAGAATAATTTCCTTCAATTTATTAAGCTATACACTGCATTATTTATTTACTTTTCCATCACACAACAACTTTCGCAGCTCTTATGCGTCCGTCAATAATACCCATTAATTTCCTCTAGCTGTTGCTTATTGCCTTCCATAAATTTCAATGCCTAAACTGTATTTTCTGCACATGTGCAAACAATTTAAGATGCTTGAGCTGTTAACGAGGCCAAAACAATTACAAAATTGTAGGAAAACAAGAAAAAACAGCAAGCCGAAAATAATAGGAAAATATGTTGATGTGTGTATGAGAAGCGGGTATCTTTTTTCACAATTGCCAAGCGACAGAAAATTTGCAAATGCGATGAGTAGGCAGACGCTAGTAGGGAGTGCGTGAATAGCAAAGTGAAGTTGCGAAAGCTGAAATATATTTTGATTTCAGTTGATGACTATGGAATGAGGAATAAAATTTAATGAAATATATAGGAACTACTTAAAATAGAAATTAAATCGTATAATATTGATAACTAACTATGGAATGAAGTATAAAATTTAAAGAAATATTTGAGAATTTATTCATGTAGTAAATATATACTATAGTATTCGATTACTATTAAGGGATAAAGGAAATTTCCTCACTTGATACACTATATATTTTATTGAAATTTTAAACATTTTTTGTTAAGAGGTAGATCTTGTCTAAACTTTTGCCATTAGCACAACTCTATGATACCCTAGTTGCTGCCTTTAATGAGTATAGGGTATAAATAGCAACATTATATGCTGTCTGGAGACTTGCAGTCGGCTGCAAGGTAATCAAGAAGCATCTAAATGGACAAAATGGAGCAACAACAACTGACAAGTGGTTAGTGAGTGAGCGAGTGTGTGTGTGTGTGTGAGTGTATGTGTGTGTGTCTGGCCTGTCAACGCATCTGGCAGCTGAAATGATGACTGGAAATGGAGCAAGAGGATCCTCATCCTCATACTCAAACCACCTCACGTGGCAATAAATTTCAAAATAATTTTCAAGCCAAGTTGCCGATGCCGAGTTGCCAATTGGCAAGTTGCACACACAAACACAGTGGAAAATGTGACATAAAGCGTCGTAACGGTAAATGCAATGACAGTCAATTGGAAAATCAGTTAATGCACTTAGAAAAAATCAATTGATATGCCATCAGCACTCTCTAACTCTTCGCTATCTACATTCTAGTTGCAACTACATACACATTTCTCTCAGTGCATTTAGAGAGCACGCATATGCAAAGCATTTGACATTAATGAATGCCACAAACATTCGAAATGTAATTGTCCACAAAGCTGACAATTTGTTCATCAATTATAAAAATGCAAGAAAGAAAAACGAGGAAATTTATTGCAAGTTATTAAAGCGATAGCCAGGGGCAAAACTCAATGACTTTCAAACTGTGTGCAGCATTTGGTCAACTACTCGACATTTGGCATTTTAGATTATAGCGAATTTATGACCAGTCTGCCAGTATGCCTGTAGTCCTACCTCTCCCCCCTCTCGATCTGTATCCTTGTCTTGTCTGCTTCCCCTTTGTGGCTCTATCTGGCTGCCACCTGGTTGCCATGTTTCTCTATCGCCTAAAATGCCACACGACTGTCCACAGCTGAGAGAGGAAAAAAAAACACGTCTCCAATTCAGCTTAGTCGTGGTGTGATTTTAATTGCCCCAACACATTTGCTGCCTCTGCTTCTCTGCCTGTGTTGGAGTGCAATTCGTTGTAGCCATTGAGCTCGATTTGGGCCTTATAGAATTGGGACAGGCCAACATTGGCCTGAGGAGGAGATTTATAGTCAGTACTCTCGATATTTCAGTGCAACTAAACGAATACCCTATGCATTATCTTCTATAACGCCTAATTTGAAGCCATTGACAACATTTCTTACGCCTCAATCGACACCCTATAAATAAGTATTCCACTAATTCTCCTCGTTCTAAACACTACTCATAATCAGCAGCTCGATTTGGGCCTTATAGAATTGGGACAGGCCAACATTGGCCTGAGGAGGAGATTTATAGTCAGTACTCTAGATATTTCACTGCAACTAAACGAATACCCTATGCATTATCTTCTATAACGCCTAATTTGAAGCCATTGACAACACTTCTTACGCCTCATTCGACACCCTATAAATAAGTATTCCACCCAACTCTACAAGTAATTCTCCTCATTCTAAAAATCTACTCATAATCAGCGGCTGAAACGAGGCTTACAAAACACTTGAAAAGCCATAAAATCTGTAATCTGTCGACAAATGCCACCCAAATAACAAAACGCAACTAATCAGCGTATATAAAAAATGATTTGAGGAAATTCAAAATTAATTAGAAAATTTTTGAGGAAAAAAAAACAACATAAAAATGCAATAAAAAATATCGACAAAAAAAAGGCACACAAAGTAATTAATAAATTATTTCCAGTCGATAGACAGTGTGTATGTGTGTGTAGGGGTTTCTCAGTTGCAACACTTGAGTGTGTGTGTGTGTGTGTGTAGGCGCCCCGTGGATGAGCCAAGCGCCGCACCACTGTGCCACCACTGTGGCACCACCGCCAACAAGCGCTTGTCGCTCCGCCATGTCAGTTCATTAGGGTCACAACTGTGGCAACTGTGCATGGGCGAGGGAACAACACACACTTACACACACTGTGAGCTTTTGATTTTCCACATTTTGTTGCATTTAGCGGTTCATAAAAATTAGCCAGACATAAAATTAGCTGGCTTTAGCAGCAGTTCGTGAAATAAACATTCATTCAATTGCAGTTCATTCATAGACTCCAACTCCTTGTTCTACCTCTCTGTAGATTTTCATAATTTATGACTTGTGTTCTGAATGAAATTCAATAAAACTTTATGGCTTGTAATATTCATATTCATTGAAATTTTCTAATGGAAATCTAATGAAATCTGTGGGCATTATTTCTGTGGAAAAAAGCTATAAATGCACTGAATTGACTGAATAGAAAGTAATGTGTGAGTTTTCTTGCAGTTTCAGAAGTATAGATAGCTATTAGCTATACTTGTGAAATTTAGCTGCTCATAAAAATTCTTAGAAGAATTGGGGAAGAGTTCAGGAAGTACAATATTTATACACAGATTTTCAGTAATTGAAAAGTGTGAATAATGGCAGCTACTGTTTCAACGAAGAATTTTCTTAGACATTGGTATAAACTGAGGGAAATATCTTAAAATGAATTGAATTGAAAATATGTCAAATGAATTTTTATAAGATAAGTGAATTAAAGAAAATATGTTGATAAATTGATTCGTATAACCTGATGGAATTATTTTTAAATTAATTGAATAGAAAATATGTTAA
This sequence comes from Liodrosophila aerea, assembly GCA_035045005.1. Taxonomy (NCBI): domain Eukaryota; kingdom Metazoa; phylum Arthropoda; class Insecta; order Diptera; family Drosophilidae; genus Liodrosophila; species Liodrosophila aerea. The sequence goes on from JAWNNL010001374.1 coordinate 646,968, forward strand.
ATGAATTGATATAAAATAAGAGAATTAAAGAAAATATGTTGATAAATTGATTGATAAAAAATGTATTGATTATTTTGAAGTCTAATGCAATTACTTTTAATTTTAACTTAGTTCAACGAAAAGTCAACATAAATATTAAAAAAAAAAATAATATAAAATAAAATATGATATCTACTTTGTTCTGAATTGAATGATTGCTTATCTTAGTCTCAGGCTTATTTTATGTCTTCTCCTTTTGGTATTATATTTTAAATATTTCAATTTCAATAATATCTAGTATTATCTCTCGTCACAGAATTTCCTCAGTAAATATTCTTTTCTTTTTTTAAGCTTCTTGAACTGTATTCTAATTGTACTTCAATAACTTCTTCCAAAATGTATCTAGAATTATTCCTCCTCATAGAATTTCCACAGTAAATAAAGACGATTTCTATATCCTCTATTTTTTTTATTATGATTTTCTTTACTCCTACTTTTCTCATCCTCTAACAGTCTTACTTTTATTAACCCAAATTCACTTCGAAATTATCACAAAGTACAACATATTCATGACTCTTTGGCACATCCTCCATCCACTCCAACTCTTTATAATTCTGCTCACATATGTTTTCTAAATGCAAACTCGTTAAGCTTTTGCTTTAGCCCCAAAAACATGCTGGCCGAAAATAATTTGAAGCTGCGCTTTCCAACAGCAGCCCAAACACATTGATTGATTACAAAACGTGCGCCAAAACATTTTCGCGGCAGCAACATGCAACAGCAAGAGTAACAGCAGCAACTGCAACAAGCAGGCAATTGTTTTTCTTTTTTTGTGATTGCCTGGCCACAATGGCATTTTCTTCATTTGCGCCTAACAATGGCAACACTTTGTCACGATTTTTGCGCTGGAGCCAAACTAACAAGACACCGGCAACATGTTGCTGCAACTGTTGCTACCATTTAATGTTGCCGTTGTGCACTGCCGTGTTGAATTATCACCGCGCATGTGTGACTAACCTCCCGAGGCGGTGCACAACAAAAAGATAACCGAAACGTTTCACGCCGAGACGACATCCGACATCGTCCGCTCGCCGCTCGCCCAACCTGCTAATGCTTTTTTTCTGCCTCTGCCTGCGCTTCAGTCATAATTTTTGTTGGAGCAGGAGCCGCAGAGATTCCCTGCTTATTTATGGAAGCTGCTTCTGGTCAGCATACTACAGTGCATGTTGTTGTTGCTGCTGCTGCTGCTGCTGCTGCTACTGTGGGGCCATGCAGCTGAGCCGATCCCAGCTGAGCCGAGTTAATGATCTTGTTACTCTCTCAGTCAGTCGGGCCCTTTTGCATGTGACCACAGAGGCACAGAGGCCCAACAGACGGACAGACAATTCCATGTATAGAGAGTTAGACTAACGAGCAATGCCCCTTATTTTTCGCCTTAATTTACACGTGATTTCATAGTGTGAAGTGCTGCTGATGAATCACCCAAATCATTCACAGTTTGCAGGCATTTGTGATATGAAAATATGGAAGGCATGAATAAACAAAGCAGTCGATATATACAAAATATTATAAATAAAAAAATAAATATAAAATATATTATAAATATAATACAAAAAAAAAAGGATAGTAAATGATAAATAAGATTAATTTAATTACAATATTTATTAATATTAATAAATGATTTATATAGCTTCAATTATAATATTAAATTCATAAAAAGATATTTGCAAATTATTTACAAGATACAACTGAAGTCCCAAATTTTAATAATCTTTATTAATAATAAATGATTTTTATTTAAATTTCCACGTTAATTTTAATTTACTAACAAATGATATTAGCAAAGTATTGGCTAGGTAAAACTGAAGTCTCTAATTTAAATATATATGTATATTTTCACATAAAAATGGTTATTCAAAATACTATATAAACGGAATTAGTCCCAAATTTAATAGAAGAATTTTAATATATTTTATTCAATTTAATTTAAGAATATTATTTAAATATTTTCCTACTTTTCTTTTACGATTGTCAGTTGATAATAGTTAAGTTCTTGGCAAAGCAAAGACTACACTTCTTTACTAAATTCAATATATTTAAACTTCATTTTTATAACTATTCAATACTGTTGCATAATTCCTTAGTAAATATCCAAGTTCTGCTCAAATACTAGAATTAAAACAAATGCTTAGCAATTGCATTATTATGTAGCTAATATAAGCACATTTATCATTTCAAATTTCAAGCTGTCCCCCATGGTAAATGATTCATTTGTCTGGCAGCACATAAATATCATCTGAAATTTTCTTATGCACAATCACACACATAGTAGTAGTGTGTGTCTGGAGCATTTGCATCTCTGCCCTGCCACTGCACCTGCCCCTTGGCCCATGCTATCATCACACACTACGTGTTTTATGCTGTGCCCGATTAGCACTTCCCATGCACACAGTCTGCTCCTACTTCATACTATATAAATATGTTTAGACTGCTGCACTTCCGTTTCGTGGCATTTGCATTTTGCCAGCTGCTAAAGTCATCTGTCTTGGCTCAGTAACAACAACAACAACAACAGTAATAACTAGAGCAACAACAACATGGTGTATGACAACGCCAACAAAGTCAGCCTCCTCAAACGGCTGAGACACGAAACGTCATCAACTTGACATTTAAATTGTACACTTGATAAAGTTGCCAACATTTTTTATGAGTGTGGAGCATAGAGATGGGGGGTGAAGGAGAGGCAGGGAGTGGGCTAGTGAGAGCAGGAGTGAGGCAGAACCCAAGAAAACAGTTGGTCACATTGTTGCCAACATGCTGCAACTTCAAAGCGGTGTTAAGCACAGTGAGAAAAGTGAAATAAACAGCCAAGTTAAGGCTAGAAGAAAAGTGTATAAAATATAGGAATATTTTATATATAAATAATTTTTGACAATTTTAAAAATATTAAATAAATTGATGCAAAATAAAGACAGAATAATTGAGCATATATCTATTAGATTTATTCATTTATAATTATGGTAGAGTAGAGTAGTTTAAAAACTGAGCTAGCCCTGGCTATGTGTCCACTCGGCTGTCTATTTTTAACATATAAATGTCAGACATTCTACTCAGTCTAGAGCCTTTTCTCTCAGTGCACACATACATATCTCCTAGCCCAGCTGTCATATGCTCTAAGAGCCAGCCTGAGTCTCGGACCCCCCTCCGTGTGGTCTCTGCATATAATTCACATAAAGCAATTTATGTCAACTGAGGTGACAGTTTTGTTGTGCTTTCACACGAACGCAAATCATGCAGGAGACAAACACACCGACACACAGCCACACCGACACATTTACTACTCTCACCCATACTAATGTGCACACAAGTCGGGCGAAATGTACGCCTAAACACCGTTATAATTAGCTGCTCATAAAAAGAAAATAAAACACTTGGACGCATGCATATTTAGCCCAATTCCAGCTGAGTTTGAGCTTGCATTTTTTACGGTTATTGGAAGCTCTCGGGGAGCATTAAAAAATCGTAAAACCCAAAGTAGATGCCACTACTAAGAATTTGTTTTAAAGTAGTCGTTTTACTTTGAAGTTAGTGCTAGTTCTCCGGCCATTAGTTTTATGCCTCGCCAAAAACATGTCAAATGCATTTAGATACTAGCCTCGGGTATATTACTACTATGCATATTATTACTATATACATATACGAGTTATGAGAGTGGGCGTAACCTGGGCTGCACTTTCTAATAATGTATCTATGGCACGCCCCTACTCGTTCGCCTCATCAATCCATAGACACGCAGAGTCTATATGTGTGTGCACATTTAATCAAATGCAGCTAAACTCATCCCACAAATGAATCCATTCACATTCACATTCGCATTCATATTCAGACATTGCGTGTATTGAATACGCGACTACGTAAATCACACACAAGTGCAATTAACCAAACTCCGCCAACTCCTTCAACTTCTACAACTTGTGGCACTCATCAAGGCAGATACATAGACATAGATACATTTCAGAGTCGCGGCTCGATGTCGTCTCGTGTCGAGCGGAAATTGTTGTTTGTCCAATAAAAGTAAATTGCAATTAAATAAAATTGCTAATTTCATTGATGACAGGCGCCATAAATTTGTGGAAAAACTCAATGGTCTCTAATAAATGCGAGTCGCTTAAAAGAAATTGCAACTCGCAATTGAAAATTGATTTTTTTTCAAGCTTTAAAACTGAACTGCAGAGTTATAAGTACTTAGTATAGTAATACCTAGTTTGATAATCATAATTATAGTAGAAAAATTTATTTACTATAAAAATTAATACTGTATTAATACTGTAATAATATTAAACTGTTAATGAACTCCATAATCTTCGTATACATTTGGCTTTAATATATCTAAACTGCTTTTATTGAAGATATGTAAAAAATTGATTTAATAAGCTTGAACCTTTATTTGAAATATTTGTAAAATGAAGTTTATTTTTAAACAATTTTATACATTGTTTAATTTTTTTTTTGTATATTTTTTAAAGCTTTTAAAATTGTTCAAGAATGTTTTATAATTGTTTTTATATTTTTGGACATTTGTTTAAATCAATTAATATATTTTAAACATTTTTCTATATTGTTTAAATACTTTTAAAATTTAATAAGATTATTTTAGAAAAGATTTTATATTTTTTAATATTTTTCCATCTTTATTTAATATTGTTCTGAGATTTTATCAGTTCCTTTAACCACTCCTTCTCCTCTCTACACTTAAGTGTAGTATTTTTGAACAATTTTCTACAGCGTTTAATTTTGTTATACTTCTTTAAATGCTTTAAAAATTTAACGAGAATTTGTTTAATAACGTCTTTATATTTATTAATATTTTTCCATCTTTTTTAATATTGCTCTGAGATAATATCAGTTCCTTTAGCCAACATTGCTCCTCCCCACACTTAAGTTGCACACGCTCAGCCCAAAAGTGTTGCATGTGGCAACTTTCGCCCATAGCAACAGCTGCTCATACGCCGACTGCGACGGGCAACAACAACAATTTAACAAGCCGAAAAAAATCAATTAAAATCAAGACGACAGCTGCCGCAATAGCAACAGTTAGATAGCCAAAGAGATAGGGAAGGGGTAGAGTACGTGGGTAGGGGGCACTAGCAACATTAAAAGGTAACGTTAAAGTGTAATGCATTTACGCTTGGCACGCAAAGGAAGTTGCAACTAGCCACTTGCGAGTGTTGCTAATGTTGCAGCAGCCAACACTCACACGTACACTGTTAAAAATTTCACATTATTTCAATTATTTTAGTGGTCATAAAAAACCAAATTGACTACGTTTGAATACTATAGAATATCCTTTCGGGTTTGATTATATTTGCGTTAGTTAATGGATTATTTTGCACAGTGTATATGTTGTTCAGTCGCTGTCAACGTTAGCGTCGCTGCCGCTGCTGCTGCCGCCGTCGGCGTTGGTCGCGTAGAAAACAGATCAAAAGGTCGAAGATTGCGCTAACCCGAGGACGCCCACTTTTTCGCACGCTTTTCTTGTAGAAAATAGAAAAATAAAATGGCTCCAACCCCGCGCCGGATACGCGCACACACACAGATACACACACACTCGAGTGTAGATAAACACTTGGCAAAAAAAAACCTCTACATAATCTATAATAATGCCCAATGGGAAGAGCAAGACGCTGCAGCTGCTCCAACTACTACTACTACCTGACCAAAATGGAAATTGAATATAGAAAATAGAAAATTACGTGGCAGCTACAGCCGCTGGTGAAATTCTTTCATCAATATACGCTCCAAGTGTTGGGCAATGCCATAAATAATGTAAGGGGAAACCCCTAACTTTGTGTAGGGTTGCAGCACAGAAAGTGAGTAGAATAGTTTGGATTTTGACGAAAATAATTTTAATAATATTCAACATTCATTAGGGTCTAAGTATAGAAAAGATTTCTTCCATTGTTTTCAATATTTTTAATGTAATTATTAGGTTAAAATTTAAAATTAATTTTACAACTAAATATAACTGGCTTTTAAAGACCTCTGATATTTTTTTAGTAGCATTTTCAATATTATTTATTATTTATATTTATTACAAAGTCTACCCCAAATTCAATTAGAATGACTTTCGGTCTAATGAGTTTCTATCTTTCGGCTTTCCCTTCTTATACTTATTTCCCAAACACCTGACAACCCTACACACACATGCGTAAGCCGTTCACTCCCTCCTCCATTGGCGGCAAACTGCAGAAAGAAGAAGAACAAACCAATAAATGGTATCAATCACAAATGATCGCAAAACGAGGCAGGCAACTGTGCAGCCCAGAGGGTCTATGGAGATTTCCAACAAAAAAGAGAGAGGGAGTCTCAGACATAACCCAAGAGATAGAGAAAGAGTTGCAGCTGTCCCAAAGATATCCTACGTTGTCCATAAAGCTCTTGCTCCTCTCTCCACTCATCCTCTGCTTCCCCTTGATCTTTAGCACAAACAAATAATGATTCATGCGAGAAAAGTAGCGGCAGGAACAGGTTCTACTTTAAAAACGTGACGTGGTAGTAGTAAAAGCAACTAAAGTGCACTGAAAACAATATTATTTGGAAATGAAATAATACGAAAAGTATATAGAATATTCAGATGAAATTAATATTATATCATTCCAACTTTGACTTCATTTAAACATCAATAGATTATATGTAATTGACAAGTAGTTTTTTGCAGTGTAGTGTTAGTAGTAGGTCTTAGAGCCGGTCTGCGAGTCTTCAGATCCTTTCGGCACATGTGCGACGTTCATTATGGTTCAATAGGTCAACGATGCGTTGAATGACGACCAAGGCAAACAGAGAAGAGCTTAAAGAGGAAAGACGAAGAGACACAGAGATGCCACAAGAAGAGATCATTGCATGAAAAATTACAGTAAGGCACGTCAATCGTTGCACTGATCTTGCAACGAGCCATGTAATGGGCCAAACGTTCCGTAAATAATGCCACAGACCCAAAACCGAAAACCGTTCGCATATGAAGCCAAAGTCAAAAACCCAAAGATTGCGATCGCAACAAATCAGAAAGAAGGAAAAACAAAAAAATGCGACTCGTGCGCTCTTCGCTGAGAAATGTGCGGACCACCAGAGACAGCTGCAGTGGAGAGAATGAGTGAAGAGGGGGGTAAGTGCAACGAAAGAGAGTTGCCTGTTCGCAGTTTGTCAAAAAGATGTTGGCGTTTTGATAATTTGCTGCAACACTGAAAAGCTGTGAGTGTGTGTGTGTGTGTGTGTGTGTGTGTGTGTGTGTGTGTGTAGGATTTCCTGTTTCTAGAGACAAACTTTAAACAAAAAGCTGAGAATCTCTGTGCAAGTTCTGTGTTGTCTGTTGCCACAAATTTGTGGCAGATTTAAATCTTTTGCATTTACTTATTGTTGGCCAGAGCTTGAAGTGTATCTAAATGCAGAGTTTTTAGATTTTATTTGGGCTTGACTTTTACTATACTATAACTAAGACTAGGCAGATGATGTGGCTGTTGTTAAATATGTTAAATAGAAATTCTTTGAGATTTTTGAGATCGCAGTGTTACATGTATCTCTGATAAATAATAATAAAATAAAAATTCAGTTAATCATTAAAAAAATTTAAATTAAATTACATCTATTTAGATATAAATTCAATTAAATATCCGCAAAAATTATATTAAAATGAAAATATATTTAAAGATAATGCAAAGCTATTTTTGTACTACGTTCTCTTATTATGAAGTCTGTAAAAGCCTGACATAATTATAGAATTTTCTCTGGAAGTAAAAGCAACAGAATTCTAATACGCTTAGTAAACTTTATATTCTATATTATTCTATTTAAATGAAAATTTAATTTATAAACTAGAAAGCCATGGAATTATATTGCTTGTAGGCCCCTAGAAGTTCCTGTTCTAAGGTATTATTATTAATTATTATTATTTATCAGAGATATGTATATATAACACTTTGACCTCAAAGATCTCAGTACTTAGGTCTATCATAATATAAAATATTTAACTAAATCAACAAATAAAATATATATAAATGTAGTCTGATCTGTCTTTTATGACTCAACCATATGCCTAAGATTTTCTTTCACATATTGTCTTCAACATCTCATTCCAGATCAAAACTTTTAACCTTGTTTTCTGCTTGTCTTGCTTAACCCTTTTATGCCCACCCACCACTCGCTCTGTCATATTTATAGACTTGTGCTGCCTGCGTTTTAATTGTTTGAATTGATAAGATACACATAAAGTTGTGGCACTCATTCCGCGTATTGTCTGCTGCACTTTAAGAGTACGTGCAGACCAGACCCCAAAAAACATACGTATAAAAAACTGAAAAAACCGAAACCAGATCAGTTCAAATTCCCAATTTGAATATAGACTGCGCCCATAAAGCAGTCCCCCTTTCGCCATGGCGCATGATTTCCATAGAGACCTAATTAAGTACGAGTGTATGAGTTTTTCTTTCAGTGGAATAGAAAAGAAACAACTTTTGCTTAAGCATTATTATTTTAATTGTTATTGTTGTTATTACTATGCAACGCTTGTCGATTATGGGCCATAATTTCCCGAGCGTTTTGTTCCATTTGACATTTTTATCGCTCACTTAACTCGCCGAAAAGCAGCAAAAAAAAAAAGAAAAGAAAAAGGTTACGAAAACCAGTCGAAAACAAAGCAACAAGAAGCTGCAGCAAATGCATCAAAATGCGCTGCACGCATTGAAAAAACCATTTGCTTTATTGGAAAAAGTAGCAGAAAAACAAAAACAAAAAAAAAAAAGATTTTCCCGCAGAATGCGGACACACGCAGTGGAAAAATGCCGTTCGATGAGTGGAAGGCAGGTGGCAAAAGGGGCGAACCGGCTGCGACTGCGGCTGCAGTTTTACTGGCTTTGGCAATTAAAATATTGACAGTTTTTCATAAGTTTTGATCTCTCGCATGCATAAAGCTGGACTCCTGCTGCTGCTGTTGCTCTTACCTGTAGTTTTCCATTTTCCATTTTCCTTTTTATTTTGGCGTGAAAGGTTAAGGCGACATGTTTCATGTGACAATGTCAAATAGAACTCTACGCGACGACTTGTCCGAGTGGCGACTGCAGCGTCTGAAGCGCATAAATAACTGCGTTTTGTGACATGGAATGCTTGTTGTTGTCGCCAGGCTAGGCAACGTCAGGCTCAACTTGGCTGCACTACAAGAAAAGTTAAGTCGAAATTAAAATGTTATGCATATAAGAGTTGAGTCAACACTTACCAATTTCTCTCAGTGCATGGCCGGGCTACATTATTGCCTAGTGCAAGGCATTGCTTGGCCTAGACGACTGACTGGCTCTCACTTGCCCGTCTGTCTGGGCTATTGGCCATGTCTGGCAGCGGATTGGCTTTGACTTTGGCCAGCTCTAGCTGTGTCTTTCCCTGCTGCTGTTGCTGCTGTTGCTGCTGCTGCTGCTTGTAGCAAGGTGCGGTGCCCATATGCAGCAGTCAAAGCTATTTGTAGCTCTCATTGTTGCTGCTGCTGCGCCAGTGTCGCTGATTATGGAAAATTGTAAGATGTTTTCCTCATTTCGTTTCTGCTTTTTTTTCTTCTTCTCATTGCATCACAGCAGATGCGTTGAGCTTTAAGTGATAAAAACCAACACCAAAAGTAACAACAACAATAAAAAATAAGTGGCACGGCAGTCAAGTGCATGTGTAAAGTATTTAGCTTTATGTTTATCAGAGTTTGCTGAAACCATTTAAGTGCAATATTTTTTGGGCAAACTAATTGTAATTGTCGGGGTTTTATTACGCTCCTTTTAATTAATTTAACTAAATTGCATTTTTTTAAATATTTAATTGTAATTTTTCATTGCATTTTTATGCATTTAAAACACAAATTTAATTAAATTAAATAAATTGCATTTTTTTAAATATTTAATTGTAATTTTTCATTGCATTTTTATGCTTTTAAAACACAAATTTAATTAATCTAAATAAATTGCATTTATTAAATATTTAATTGTAATTTTTCATTGCATTTTTATGCATTTGAAACACAAATTTAATTAATTTAAATAAATTGCATTAATTTAATATTTAATTGTAATTTTTCATTGCATTTTTATGCTTTTAAAACACAAATTTAATTAATTTAAATAAATTGCATTTTTTAAATATTTAATTGTAATTTTTCATTGCATTTTTATGCATTTAAAACACAAATTTAATAAACATACCAGAAACACAGCCATGTTGCCCGCGCACTTGTCGCTAGCAACATGTACCCAAGGCTTAGCAACATGCAGGCAGTCAGTCAGCTGGCAGCCGCTGGCAACATTAGCTCGCAACATGTTCGAAGCGAACCACACGGCGAGGGCTTGCCCCGTTGAGAGTTCTTCTGATTGGAACACGATCAGTCGCAATGGGACAACGCGCGCGTTTGGTTTGATTCATGGGAAATCGTTCGCAAATCGAAAGAGTTTCGTATTGCTCTACGTGTGTGTGTATCTGTGTGTGTGTGTGTGCTTTGGTGTTGGTGAAAATTTGTTTATGCAGAAAACGAAGCATCAGCTAATCATCTTTTTCCGTGTACAAAATTCTGCGGAAATGGCAAAAACAACAGAAAAATTAAACGAAAAATCGTATCAGCATTTATAATTAATTTGTTGTATTTATTAATGCTGGCTCAATCGCGTTTCCATTTCCCATTGTATTTCCTCCCACAACACCGCGCGGGTTGGCGGCGCGACGCGGCACGTACGAACAACCTTTTCCATTTGCCACGGGAGATTGAAGCGATTCGATTGATTGCTTTTGATTGATCTATTTTTGCACTTGATTTGCGACGCACGCGCCGCGCCACAACGTGACTGGCGCTTCAAGTTGCCAGCAGTAGTAATAGTAGTTGGAGAAGAAGTTCTGCAAGTTGAGGAAGCTTCAACTTCATCTTCATCTTCCACTTCTTCTTGTGGCAATTATGTTGATTTGTGTATCGTGCGACTTCATCGATCGTTTGACGGAATTCAGCTACGCGTCCGCTCTTGATAAAGATAAAGCTGAAATTTGCAATGCAAAGAAAAGAAAATTGATTTGATTATCATCTTTGTGCATATGTGACACACCCACAATTTGATTATACTACAGCAAGTGTGTGCCAGTGTGTGTTGGTGTGTGCGGCGTGCATTACAGCTAATTATAATAATTCTCACATATTTTTGTGATGATGTGAAGCAAAGTATTTGCAGTAAAAGAATTTCAAAAGGTGCGAAAAATTTGAAAGAAAATATACATATAATAAATTCATCAATTTCTTTATAATAATAACGATTAAAATTTAAATTATATAAATAAAAAATGCAAATAATAAATTCATAAATTTCTTTATAATAATAACAATTAAAATTTAAATTTTACATACTTAAAATCACAAATAATTCAATTAATATTCAATGACTAAGCTGAGCAGAAAAGTAGTGGGAATAATAATGGGAATTCTCTTGGCAAAGGCAGACAAGTGTTTCATTAAGCTGCTAATGAAACATTTGTTTGCTTTTGCCAAGAGAATTCCCATTTTTATCTGCTCAATTTAATTTAATTGAAGCCTTATTATAAGTTTTGATTGAAAAATTGTCAGAACATAAAATATGATATGCTTGAGTGTCGATTACAACAACATTATTCACATTGATTTATTCTACTCATTTTTCATTGATTCTGTAACTAATTGTGAGAAAAATGATTGGTTAAAGCTGTATAATATTTTAGCAATTTTTACATAATTTATTAGTTAAAGCATAGGCCTCTATTGTGTATCAAATTTACATAACTAAATGCCACAAACTGTTCATAATTTTTGGATCAGCTAATGAGGCGCCCCCCAAGAGAAAAACCGCCTCCACACGGAGTGGATTAAAAGTAAAACTAAGAGTAGTATAATGGCAGCGAAAAGTTGAAAGCTTGCTGCCGAAATCATCAGCTGCTAGTCGTACTACCACTACTACTAATAGCCTACACAGATTACACAATGTAAAGCTCATAACTCATTAGTGTAACGCCCTAGAGCTCTATTTAGTAGCTGATTGTCTGAGAGTTTCTTTTCTATTGTTGTTGTTGTTGTTGCAGATGATGCGCTGCAAGTGATGATTGGCTCGGACATCCATGATGATTAATGGGCGCGACTGCATAGATTTATGGATGAGCATACTACCACTACAGTCTGTCTCTCATTCTCCATCCGTTTAGTACGCGCTCTGCAAGTAACTTGTTACTGATTCTAGGAATGCTAATAGAGCTGCAACTAGTAGCCTGCCACTAACTTGGCCTCTTCAGAGTTTCCCAGAATGCAGTCAGTGTGGTGAATCTATCAACAATTTCTATACAGTAGTTGGTCTTTGTCATTTTGGCCTTTTGTCTCTGCCTCGAATATAACACTTTGTCTAGCAGTGTATTTGTTTAACTGCTAGATAAAACTTGATAATGAACTACACTGCAAGAAAAGGTCTTGAAAAACACTGTACTACTACAGCTTCAATTGCTGACAATTCTCACAGTGCATAAGCAATTTTTCATTACATTTTTCTCCAACTGTCCTATGTTTGTTTATTTCTCCACTGATAAGCTCGGAATGCTGTTATATTTTCTGTTTGTGAGATTTGTAAATAAACCCGTAGTGAGTTGAGAATTTAAATTGTTTTATGACTAAACTTTGGCATTGTTTATTTATAAAGCTGGGCGCGTGCTGCCAAAAAATGAGTGACTTATAAACATAATGTATAGGCGGTAATCCAATTAAATCAGCTCCAGCTCCAGACCGGTTGACCCAATTAGCTCTGCTCCTGCTCAATCGATCGTCATCGATCTGCAGAGCTCGGCCTGAACTTGAAAGCGGCGCGGCGCCTCTCCATTGTTCTCAAGAGATCCCTCTAGACTCCCGACTCTCTACTACATTCTCAGAAAAAAACAAGTTCTAACTATGCGCAGTTAACTCCCTAAAAATAAAGCCGACCGCATCGCAGTTGATCTAACGGCCGCGCACTGTCTCTCCCAGTCTGTGATCTCAGTCTCTGCGGTTCCTATCCGCGTTTCAAATTGTAGATCAAAGATCAAGCAAGACCAAAAAATAAGCTCAAATTGGCATACCACAGCCAGGCAGATCCTTGGGCAGCCCCGAGACTTGGTTACCCTATGATTTAGGGTCTTATTCTGTGCCAGTAAAAAATGGCATAATTTATGCCAAAAGCCTACAATCAGAAGTCTGCTAAATAAACTGTAGTAATTCTGAAATGAAAATAAACTTGAATGTGGCAAATTTATAGCAGTTCTTATCTCAACGATCGACAAAGACAATATAGTATATATAGAATTTGCAATTTAAATGCACATAAATTTAAATTGTGATTCGCATATGGTATATGTCAGGCAGATCGAAGGCAATCAATAGCGAGAACCTATAATAATTTGAATTTAATTACATCCTCAATTGCTGGCGCCTAGTTCTTGGGGCCTGTCACTCAAATCGAATCAGCGCAGAACAGTTTGAAAGTCTGCAGCTGTAAGACAAGTGATTGAGTCACTTGAATGGGTATGAGTGTGAGTGCGAGTGAATGTTGTGAGTGCTTGCTTTATGCATATGAGTGCTACTTTCTTTCTAGTTTCCCAATGTGTCCCTTTCCCATGATGCCAACGTACGTACACACACGATTAATCACATGATAGAGTCACAGTTACAGTCGCAGTCACAGTCACAGTCGCAGCCACGATCATTGATCGTTATCGCGATGGCATAAACTGACACAAAGTCAAAGTTAAACAATGCAACTTGCTTGAACTCACTGCGACTGTCTGAGATACTATATGCTGATATATAGTAGTCGCAGTAGACTCTGCGATCATGCTGTGTGCGATCTTGACAATCAAGATCAATATCATGCCATTACAATATTTGTACAAGCTCTTTTTTTCTGCTGCCTTTACCATCTTAGTCTCTTAGACTCTGTCTAGCCACAAACTCTGACTTTCCAACACAAACACACACTAAACGCTACTTGCCTGAGGGGGAATAAAAAAAAACACACATAAATACTACAAAAGAAAAACGTTTGCTACAACAGTAACGAAATTTGAATACTCTAGAAGAGAAAAAAAATACAAATAAAAATTAAGGAAATATTTAAAAATATATCAGCTGGCTTTAACTGAGAATTAATATTGTCTTAAGCATTTCAACACGAAATTTGAATACACTAGAAGTAAAAAAAATTTTACTAATAATTATAGAAATATTTACTTAAATATTGTATGTAATATATGTAATATATGTATCAGCTGGCTTTAACTGAGTACCAATATTGTCTTAAGCATTTCAACACTTTGTTATCAGCAGCGTTCAGATGTATCTATCTTATCAGCCTGTTCAAGATATCTTCCACATCTTTTACTTCACTTTATAAGCACTATATTAAACAGATTATATAGACGTAAACCAACAACCGACCTGAACCTAGACCAATGGAGAACGACGGCCGGAAAATGCTATAATTATGCAATTCCTCAAAGGCGCTGACGGTGGTCCCCATCCCACTCCCTCCCTTCTCTCTATTCTCCAGCAACTACTCTCATAGTTCGTAGCGATACTACTACTACTATATAATCTGCAAATGTTGCGCCTTTTGGGGGCATGCAGCAAAATTATTGACTGCTTCGCCTGTCCATCTGTCTGGCCTTCAAGTAAATTGCTGTAAATCTTTATTTGTGCAGCAGAGCTACTTAAAGAGACCTCCTCGACCACTAAGGTTTACTGTCGGGGTTAACAAGCCGCCAGCGATTAAGTCATTTCTTATATGCGCTCATTATTATTTTCTTTCGTTTCATGCCGCTGGCATGCGTAGAGCTAGTGCTACTGGGCTTAGACAGTTCCCCCTGCTTCTATTGCAATTTTTCATAGTCTAAGCCCAAAATTTAATATCTAGCCACAAGAAACTCGTTTCAGTTGCAACGCGCTAAGTGCTTGCAACTTTGTTAGCTGCATGTGTATATATATATGTATTTCTTTTAGCTCTTTATCTTGACAATATGCCTCACATGTTTCAGCTGACTTTTCCCGTATTTGTTCTAATTAAAAGTGACAATTCTACGTAATTAGCTGCCGGCTATTTTTAACACTCCACTGATTTCAGCAGGCAGCCAAGAGAAGAGCTGAAAAAAAGGACTTAAGCCAGCAGAACCTCGCTTATTATCATATCAAATTTCTAACCAATTACTGATTTGCTTCCTGGGCTAATTAGTGTTGACAGTTTTGCTTCTGTTTTGGTGGCAGTTGGGGATTAAGTCAAGGAGAACGTTGGTCAGACTCTACGAGTATTGAGAAGTTGTAAAGTGCATTCGTTAAGTATACTAAATATAAGGCATAGATACTCGATTAATTTACTCTTCTGCCTAGTATATCAGCCTATATAGAACCAACTCTATCTACTGTAGTAGTTCATTCTTTAAGTATACAAATTATACTGCATAGATTCTTAATTAATTTCTACTTCTACCTGCTATATCAGCCTATATACAGTCCATTCCAACTACTGTAGTAGTTCATGTTAAACATTTTTATTGCACTCTCTCATCAATAATCAATCAAACTGCATTCAAAATTCGACCCAATTCTCAATACGAAGTGGGGAAAAACCTTTCACCAGACTCCCGCTGTGTCATGTCTCAGTGAATCTACACATGACTACAAACTAGCGGAAGTTGTGCATATCAAATGAAGCTCATTAGCAAGCACATCGAAAGGCATATAATGATATGCCTTTATAAAGAATATGTTCAATATTCTTTCGCTTCGAATGTTGCATTAACATATTTTCAAATACTGAAATAATAACACATAAAAATTGTAATCGAAACGTGCCAAACAATTCAGTTGCAATTATGCAATAAAATACATGAATCGGGGGCAAAAATATAAAAAAAGAAATCCGAATTAAAATGAAACCATAGCGTATAAAGCACAACATGTGGTCATGTCCAGTCGAGCTGTGAGAGATAGAGAGACTGATCAAATGGATCAGCGGGTGGTTTGCATTGGATATTAAAATACTTTATGACCGCCACTTTGCACTATTCTCAGCGTTTTCCATTTCCACTGATGAAGGCGTTAATAGATTACTTTTCCTTCGAGTCAGTCTGTGGTAAAGTGAACGGTGGAAATGTGCGAAATGTTCAACAGTTTTGTAATTGGGTTACACTCCACAAGAAGCAAACTAAATGAAGATGTATGAGCTTGGCATGTGCCGGAAAACTACAGTAGGAAACTAACACACAGCAGGTGGAAAATTGAAAATGAAAATCGAACGCATTCTTTAGACTATGAGAGATGACTAGGTAGAGTAAAGTTTCAGTTGCCCTGAACTTCATACCTTTATAACCATAATAAAAGAAACCCCATTTGGCATTACAAAATTCATAAAAAAAAGGGTCCGTCACATTAAATAAAGTCCAATTTCAGAATTAATTATATACGCATACAGTTTCTGACATATTTCAGATTTTACATTAATTTGGCACTAAACTGTCAGATCAAATGACCAGACAGTGCCAGACAGGGCCAGCCAGAGACCGGGTTCAAGCACTTTTGCTCGTGTTCGTAATAAGTGAATACTAAAAAAACTGAAAACTGAAAACTGAAAAGGTAAATGGCCCAGGTAAACTGTGGCATATGTGTACGACGTGTTCTACACAAATAAAAAAAAAATATATTAAAAACACAAATACAAAAATTTAATTGTAATGTGAGAAATTTAAATTTGGTAGCCGCAAAATGCGGCTCAAGCCAGAGTCTCTCCTCGGACTGAACAATGACTAAGAAACCTCAAGCGGAAGATGCCTGAAACAAATACACAACAACAACAACAAAATTATGAAAAAAATGTTTCATTTTTGTTGCTGTTGTTATTGTTGCTGTTGTTGTTAGGTTTGTTAAAAAAAGATCAAATAACAAAAAGCCGCCAAATTTCAATGGAAAACAAAAGCTCACTTATTTGAAATTTGTTGCTCTCCGAGCTCTTGAGGCAAACTAATTTTCCACTTGTGTATGGCCAAAAAGAGAGATACAAAATAGGTATTGTTAGAGGAGACAGGAGGGGGGATAGACAGACGGAGAGCCGATCTACTATTGACTGACTGACCCTCAAGGCCTATGAGATATGTACGTATGTATATATAGCCCTTCTTTTGTGCATTTTTCGCTGATTTGTCAGTTCATGTTTGATTATTTACGATCGTTTGTTCATCTGATCCGCAACTGATCTCCATTCGATTGCTGAAATATTTGATTTTATGTTCGTCATAGGCTCAATATACTACTACATATAATACCACCACTCATTTCGTTTTTATGGCTCATATAACTAGCAATACATTGGGAGCTTTTTCTTTCTTTTATTTTTCAAGTAGTTTGCAGTTCCATTCGAAACAATTTATTACATCACGATTTTTGTGTCTGTTATGGTTTGCTTTCGGATGCTTCAGATCTACACTTTGTGGCAGTTTATGGATCTTCTTTGAGCTTTTGTCTATGCGAATTTTTCTCGTTCTCGTTTTATTTGCAGCTGTGCTTCCTGGAAAATAATCTTCAGCCATAGAACCTCATAGATACTCACACACACACACACACACATTTTTTAAAAACCAATAATAAAGTTTTCGACACGAGTTTATGGGTTTTGTGGTACAAATTTATGCGATTTATACAGCTATAAGTTTTATAGCAAAAGGGTTCTTAAGATCTTCTAATAGATTATTGCACATAAAATGTCGATTTTTTTCTCTCTAGCTATGTCAAAATTATACGTTCGACTCATTTCCTGCGTTTTAGTCAAAACAAATACACAAATTCTCTTACAAATTGTAACACATTTGTTTGCAGTAATTTCTCAGTTGTTTTTTGTGCCATATACCCTTTAGGTAAAGGGTGAGCTGAAAAGGGCATATTAACATAAAGATATAAACGTGTGAAGAGCTGAAACTAAAGCATTTACTGTGCTTTGCATTTTGGCAGGCATTACAGGGTATAGCCTAGTCTTTAACCTATCTTTCTCTTGCTATTTTTGGGCACTTTTTTTAGAGCTTTACTAATTAGCTTGCCAGACCCCACACGCAACTGTCGACAGGCTGTTTGCCTATGCTCTGAATTGAAATTGTAAATTATTATTTGTTTATTTACAAATTGTCAAAAGTTTTGTTTAAACAATGTGTCTACATATTCTACTCTGTCGATTGTTTGAATGCAATGACTATAAACAGCAATAGAAGTGTAGTAAAATTCTAGTATTTGCTTAGTTAATTATGGCTTATGGAGCAACAAGTTGCTATCAAATGGAAATATTTATAGATAAGAAAACAAGCTGAATAATTTGTGAATATGAGTGAAATTGATCAAGAAGTGAATAATAAAATAAATAAAAATATTAGATAAATACTTTATGCATTTAAAAAAGAAAATCCCGAAAATTATAATACAAGTTAATTTGAAAATTTTATAATTCAAATCTTTTAATCAATAACAATCTGTAAAAAGAATATCCCGAAAATTATAATAAAAGATAATTTTAAAATTCTGTAATCCAAATCTATAACAAGCTGTAAAAAGAATATCCCGAAAATCATAATAATAAATCATTTTAAAATTCTATAATCCAAATCTATTAATCAATAACCATCTGTAAAATGAATGCTGTCAACAGCAAGCACTCAGCCTGAAAATCAACATAAATTAAAAAGTTTTCCTCCCCCTCAAAGTCTTGTGAAAATTCTGTGAAAATGTATTACACAAATAAAACACGCCACAAAATGTGTGAAAACCCATTGAAAAGTAACGAAAACTAATTGGAAAGAAATTTTCGATAAACGAAAGAAATATGTCAGCGTCTGACAGGCGAACTGTCAAAATGACAGACGCGTCGATAGAGCAAAGACAACAGCAACAACAGCAACAACAACGAATGACAGCAGCAACACCACGACAACGAAAACAACGAGCAACAGCAAAAGCAACAACCACAGCCATCAAATTGCTGCATTTATGCATCTATCTAGTCTGCATAACACACACGCTGCAACTGCAACAGCAGCAACAGCAATATGCTGCGCCCGAGGGCAACATGTTGCAGCCACAGCTTCAGCAACATCAAACAACTAGTGTAAATAGCAGTGTAAATATCAATTTAAGCAGCAATTTCAATGAAATTGTCACCGCCACAGCAGCTGCAACAGCAACAGCCACGGCAACCGCAGCGGCGACAACAACCACAACATCAGCAACAGTAACAACAACAGCAGCAGCAGCCAGAACGACAACAATAACTCCGTTGCGTCGCAAATGGCGCCGCAAATTTCCCTTTGCTGTAAACCGCAATGCGAGCAGCAGCAGTAAACGACGCAAACTGTTGCGTCCACATCACTATCAGCGCAATGTGACGCATGCAACACGCACCACAACAGCAACAGCAATTGCTGCCAGCGCCAGTGCAACGGCAGCAACATCAATACCAAAGATACAACAACAGCAGCAGCAGCAACACTTTAGCTATCGCACGCGCGTGCAGACAAGCTTTCAACAGCAACAGCAGCAGCAACAACAGCATGTTGCGGGCAGTCAGCAGCAGCAACAACAACAGCAGCAACAACACTTTGTTGCCATTACACCAAGACCGAAACAACAGCAGCAGCAACATGGCTTTACCTTGCTGCCTGCCACCTACTATAAGCAACAGCAACAGCAGCAGCAGCAGCAACAGTTCAGCAATCGCAGCAGACAACAGCAACAACAGCAGCAGCAACAGCAACAGCATATCCTTATACATCCGGGCAACAATAATATTGTGCTCTACAGCAATCTCGATTCAATACCGCCCTGTCCTCCTGGTCTGCTGCCAACAGCTGCTGGCAACGTGCGTTACATGCCACAACATTTCATACCCCTGCGCCCCACAACAACAGCAACAGCAGCGCGAACTACCCAACGCTCTCGTCAACGCGGTAAGCAAATATCAATAGGAAACAGTAGTAGTCAACAACAACACTCACTCGCACTCACTCATGATTCATTTAATTGTCGCCATGAATACAGCACGCAAAAGGTGTTAATTGTGCTAATAAAAATTGCATTCGCTTCGTTTATATGGCACTTAATGTGTTTGCCCACTTAAATGGTCAACAGAGGCGGCATTAAGCCACTCGTACTCGTCATGCTCGTCATCTAAATTATCCCCTCGCCAGCTCCATCACTCGCCTTTCAGCCATAATTATAGCAGTGGGGCGAGGGGAGAGCCGTCCAACCTAATTGGGCTAAGCAATTTTGGTGGCCCGGCGGCTATAAAAGCCGCCAAATTATGCCAGGCAGTTGTCGTAGTTGGCTTTGCCTATAGCAGTTAGCAGTATTAACTAGGAATTCATTTAATTCGAAGCCAGGGAATATACAACATGTACAAGGGGAAAGGAAATATTAGAGTAAAATATGGTGTAAACTGAAAGCACAAGCTTATTAATAAATGGAAATACTGGTAAAATTATGAACTATAGTTTAATGAGGTAGTGCCCAAAATGCATAATTTCTATCACATGTGCGGTTTGCTTTGCAGCGCTGCTTTTTCACGCACAGTAGATGCGCTCACACGTACAGGCGTCACGTTTCGATTTACAAAGAAACAAAAACTTCCTGCAAACACTTTAATTTTGGATAACCAGCAGCCCTGTTCATTTACGACAACCCTGATTTACAAAGAAGAACTATGAACGAAAATGATAAGATTTGTGAACCAACAACCGATCGGTGTAAATGAAGTAGTTACTCAGTGAACTAGGAACAGCTGCTGCATGAAATAATAGTACTAAATATTGTAGTATAAATAATTTATATGAAGTTAATCGCATTTGCTTGTCATAAAGTTGAAAAGAACTTCAGTTAAACATATTAATTATCAAGAAAATTATTCCGCCACATTTATTGATTGGATTTGCGAACCAGCATCCGATCAGAGCAAATGAACTAGTTACTCAGTGAACTAGGAGCAGCTGCTGCACGAAAAAACAATAAATAATGTATTATGCGTATATAATTTATATGAAGATAATCGCATTTGCTTGTCATAAAGTTGAAAAGAACTCCAGTTAAACATATAAATTATCAATCAAATTATTTTGCCACATGTATTGATTGCTGAGCTCAGCTCATGAACCAATGCTACTTTGCAATATGCTCAATCTTTTTGTTAAACTAATACTGCGATCTGTGTGTCATTCTCTAAAATTAAAAATAACACACTATAAATTAATTGGATATTGCAAATGACCTGCCTCAACAAAATTTATTGATCTATATATTTTTTTTTTTGCTTATGTAATCGAATCAGTCAACAAATTTGCAAGCAAATCAAATTACACACACATTAAAATTCAGCATAAATTGGACTACGACGGCAGCAGCTCTATTGCAATCGAAATTGTGGTGCTGTGGGTCTGTCTATTGATAGATTGTTCGGCGGAATTTTGGATACATTGGCGCCTGGTCAATTAGCATTTGCGACAGCATGAGACCGACTTCAGGGAATATCGTAAGGAGAAGGCGTAATAGTTTTATATAGAGAGACTAATGATGATACCGATGCTCGTATCTCTTGTTTATGCACACGCTGCAACTGGCAACAAAACTCCAGACTCCAGACAGTTAGATTAGCCATGGCACATGGATGCACAACTGAAAACCGGCCTAGCTGAACAGCCACAAATATTGACATTTTCAGAGAGTCTTAGATCTTCAAGCGAGACGCCAGACAAACACACAGGCAGACACACAGACGGACGGACAGCTACAACACCTACATGGAGCACCATGGACAGAATTGAGCAACATGTTTCGGCCAGTGCTGGATTTTTTTTTAATTACAATGAAACGTGCCACAAAAAATAAACAATGTGCTCGCTAATTGCGCATAAAGCTCTGGCAAAAGACAAAAAAAAATAAATAAATTTATTACAAAAAGAAAGAAAACAAACAGGCAAAAGACACAAGTCAAGCGAACGCTGTGTAACAGATTAACCGAGTCTGAGGCTGAGTAGAGGGAGGGACTCTAGGCGGGATTCTGTAACAGTAACAAACTTGAAAATGTAAGCGGAGCAAATGCACAGACAAACACAAACAAAAACCAAAGCCAAATCAAACAAAACACACGAGCAAATGAGCCGTATGACAAATGCAAGTGTCAAACTTGAGTTGAGCTGCGGCCAGTGACTCGACAACTGTAGGGCAAATTTTGAAGGAGAGAATGAGAATTGCAACGACCATTCACTTGCACAGTTTGTGAGGCAGTATTGTTGGTACAGTTTGAAAAGTTTAATGCAAGGTAGTTTGCCAGTGACTCGACAACTGTAGGGCTATTTTTGAAACGGCCATTCCCTAGCACAGTTTGAGAGGTATGTAGTATCATTGGTAAAGTTTGAAAAGTAAGGTAGTTTGATAAACACTTGAACGGTTAGCTCTGATATTAGAGAGGTTTTACAAGCACTACGGCTTGTAACTATCACAGTTTGTTGAGCTTAGAAGCTAAGCTCCTAACAGCTCTTACAGTTTCACAAGCAGCACGTACCAAACAGTTTCATGAGCACTATGGGTTATCAAGCAGTATGATGGTAACAGTTAGTACCATTGACATTCAGCAAATATTTAAACAAAAGTGAAAGTAAAAAATACAGGATAAATAAAAAGAAACAGTTAAATTTAATACAAATAAAAATTTCAAATAAAATAAAATAAAATTTAATAATGCCTTTTAGATAAATTTATGCTGATTACATACTAAGTTTATTTGTTGACATAAAATAAAAATAAAATAAAATAAAAATAGAAAAAACACAATAAAATAGAAATGCAATACACTCACATAAAAATACAATAAAAAGAAATCTATTTAATAATTTCTATAAATAATACCTATACAATTCCTCTTAAAATTTGTTGGCTGCTTAATATTTACACAGGGATATTTGCTATCAAGTGCATCAACTCGAAAGCTCTTTTACTTTATGCATTTCCTACATAATCTCTCCTCCAGTATTTCCCTATAAAAGAAAAAGAAAATATATCTCGAGTTGAAGCAGAGCTGCCACTTCTTCAACACTTTTACGGTTGCAAGCAGCGCACAGTGCTCGAAAATCTTTGAAGCACATGTTATGCCAACTTCTTTGACGCGCTTCAACTGCCAAGCGAAAAGTTGCCGTTTCATTTAAGACTGCCGCTAAGTTTGTTTACGCATTTGCCACAAGCAGCAGCAGCAGCAGCAAACGGCAACAACAAAAATCATTTGAAGTGCATAGATCAAAGTGACCGAGGCGCCAGTGAAGTTTGTTTGTTGTTATTGTATTATTATTATTATTATTATTATTGTTGTTGTTGTTGTTGTTGTTGTCTGTATTTGTTGATTTTAGCCCCACGGGGCAGGCGTCATCTCTTGTCTCTGACCTTAGACAACCCGGCACACGTTGTGGGACACTTGAGGGGGTAAAAAACTGAACAGACGGACACAATCTTCAGCTGCCCTCAACTGCTAGTTGCACGTGAAGCTTTCAGCCAAAAATTGCCAAATAATAAATATGTAAACGTGACTGGCATGAATTACCTAAAACTCTGTTCTCAATTACAATATCGCGCGAAATGCTGGTGGAATTGCAAAGATGTGAAATTTATAAACAAATTTATAACAGTTATGAAATGAGTTGACATTTCTCTGTTATCAAATGCCACTTGACATTTTCCATTGGACAAAGGCAGATTTAAGCTGTCCATAAAACAAAAGACAAGAAAAAAAGTGAAATTCCACTTATGTTAACTTGAATTTCTCTGGCACTGATTAACCTCATTTCCAATTTCCATGTTTTCCCGCAATCGAAAACTGTTTTCAAAGCAAAGCAAACTCAACCACAATGAAACCTCTTTACTCCCAACGCTCCACACGTGGTGTCTCGTATTTCCGGTATTTGATTTCTTTGAGTTTTTATTGTATTTAATTGGAAATTGATTTATAAAGCATATCTTTAGCTTTATCTGGGCTTATCTTGTCTTTCTCGTGTGCTAATTTGACATTTATTTGTAATATTATACACAGACAGACAACTACACTTGAAACTATATTATTTTACTATAGTTTTTTATATAGTTTTATTCGTTTTTCGATATTTTTGTTATCGTGCATTCGATTAGGCGATATCGCCAGTCGCTTGTCACAACAAGCGCAGCAACACCTTAAAAAATGTTTTTGCTTATTTCTCGACATGATCTCCACAATTTTTCCCGACATTTGCGGCACTCGAAAAGATATTTATGACGCGAACACCGCCGTTTGCCCATTGCGAAAATTAATGCTTAATTTAAGCGTCACAAAAATGATTTGCCTGCATTTTTATCTATCTCTCCGCAGACTTGCCGCAGTCAGTTGCAAACGAGTTTCCTATAATCAGATTTAATGAAAATTGAATAATAAATATTATCAGGCGCCAAATTGTTCAAAATTACAGCTGCCAATGGTGTGTGTGTGTGTGTGAGTTGGGTTTGGTGTGAGTTAATGCTTCCTTTACTTCATACAGAAGCTGATTGCTAAATATTATGATAAAGAATGGCTGTAGACAAAGAGCTAATACCATTAGCCAATACCATTAGATGTGGCAATATCAAGCTACATTAGGAGACCCATTAACATGAATTGTTATTAGATTATTTTCAAATAAATTGTCAATAAATATGCCTAATAAGATTCATTATTAAAGTAGAACTTTCAATACTAAATTTAGTCCAGATTAAACCTCACTACTTCAACTCAAATAGAAAGTAAGATCGACTTTCTTTGCTTTACAAAAAATCCCGAAAATAATTGCAAATTTTTCCAGCTTTTTTCACACGTTTTTATACTAGTACTCAACGCGACTAAAACTGCATGAATTATGGCCAAGCAATTGAATATTCATTTGCATTTCGCAAAGAAAATAAAAATAAAAATGCACGCCGAGAGACAGACAGTTCAAATTGCCCATAAAAACGGGTTGAATCTTTCTAACCATAAAACTACTTTCACACTTCACACAAGCGATGCGATACCGATACAATGAGAGCTCTGCTTGTCTAGACTGCCCCCGAAGCTTAGCAAATGCAAACTGCAATTGCAAGCAACCATCTACATCAACTGCAGCTTCTCACGTATTTAGCCAAACTATCTCCACATGCCATAAAAACGTCAAATTGAATTTTATTTCAATTAACGAAACTATTTGCCCAAAAAAGAAAAAGGCCGCTCAATAAAACAAAAAGCAGAAGGAAAACCAGATACACTCTACAAAATTATGCACGCTAACAAGAAGTAAAGCAAAAGTTACGCGCTTCAATATACCCTGTAAATCTATCTGTAGATACAGTTTTAATATGCAATGAAAGATGCTGAATATTTCCATTTATTTGTCACCATATTAATCACATAATATTTTCATTCTTTGCCAAGCTGCCTTCACCCACTAACACTTCCTTTTACAGGGTATAATACCCAATAATCCAGCTCTATCTGCCGGCAGCACTTTAAGACTTTACAGCAAAAAAAAATGCAGAAAAAAAACCCATTTAACAAAAACACTTTGGGCCATTGTCGAGAGGGAGTTGCTGGCGATGCATTTTAAATATTTGATAGTTGCGTTTAAATTAAAAATACATGTCGCAAATAAAGATAAGAAATTGCCAGACAGCCAACAGTCTCAAGCTTAAATGTTAATTAAAAACACAAAAAAAAATACTTAAAGTGCAATCGTAATTAAATGTTCAACTGCAATTAGGCAACAACACCTCATGGCCTTTCAAACAATGTGCTTCTAAAGGGGAATTGCACAAGAAATAATCTCACTTTTATTGCCCACTAATTAGTATTTGACTATAAATTTTGTGATTTTTTAAAAGATATTTAATTAGTATTTAAGTATACATTTTGTGATTTTTTGAAAGATATTCCCATTGCTATTTAACAGTTTTGGAAGTTAATTAAAACTAGAGGAAGTTTGTAATGAATTCAAGTGAAGAAAAGGGAGCAATAAAGTGATAGAAGTGAAAAAGATACTTTATATAATTTAATATATATATAGAAGGGATATATCGATGCGACATTACTCCTTCTATTTCCTTTTAAATTTATTAATAATCTTTTAATTTAAACTGTATTAATGAAAGCCTAAATTTCTCATTTACCTAATGCCAACATTAAGTTTAATGTTTTCATTCTAACATCGTATGCCATGTAATTGGCAACTCGCCTCTATTTAGCTGTGCCTCTTGTGGTGTCGCTGTTGTTGATGTTAATGCTGATGCTGAAAACAGACAGCCAGTCAGACGACAGACAGACAGATATTATGTACACCCAGAGGCACACCCACAGCAAAACATATAGGCCTGACACACATGTAACTTTTGCATGTCGTGTGTGTAGATTTTGAGAGGGACTGGCAGACAATCAGGCAGACTGCCAGTTCAGCCAAGACTAGACCAAAGGCATACCAACACATGTACTATATAACACCATTAGATCCCAAGACCCAGAGACATGCTCGCACACACCACACACCCATGCGGGAACTGAGCCAAGATTCATGGTCTGGGCTGGTCTGGCCTGGTCGAGGCGATCGGCCAAAGTGACAGGAAATGAGATCGCCAAAAAAACAGCAACAACATTTGACTGCGTTCATTTTTTGATGGGCGAAAGTGTGGAGCGTGTGTGTGTGTGTGTGTGTGAGCCCAGATAGGATAGAATTGCCTGGCATTGCATATGGTGGGTGTACTCTGGTGGGTGTAACCACAGCAAAACAAAAATCTTTCTCAGTTTAATGGAAATTGCTTAATTAAGCGCATTTAGAGGCCTTTAATTGCGGGAAAGTAATTGGAAAATACCAGCATGACAAGGGAGTGAGAGTTTAGGCATATATTATAGCAAGAAAAATCTGTAAAATATTATTGTAAATAAATGTAAAAATTCAAATTCGAATCAATTCCTTGAAACCGCTTGTAAAGCCATCAAAATATTTTTCAATAAACCTCAAACCGACTTGACTTTATTTGTTTTTAAAAGTCTCAGCTGCTGAATTCCATGAATATTTAGTTATATGATTTCCAGTCATAGATTACGCAGACAGCCACGTCTCAGCTCACTTCAAGTTCACACTACCAAACACAGGAAAAAAGAAGAAAAAAATAAAGCCTATCAGCCTATATTGATCTTAACGATTCATGTAGGCATTTAGAGCCATTAAAGCAGCCATTAACAAGAAAACTACCGAAACTCACACACACTTGGCCAAATCATTTCGCCAACATCAAAAAAACACTTTAGATGATGCGCCGAAAACCATTTTCGAATTTCAAACCGTGATAAATACTTTTGCATAAATTTTTTGCCACGCACAGAACTGTCAGCAGAAAATATAGATTCTTTTTTTTAAATTATAAATATTAATAGTAATTTTTTTGGGGCTTTTGAGGCGCGCCTAAAATTTGGCACGCTGCATTTGCAGCATGTGAATGTGACATTTACAAAATATGTTTTTAGACCCTGTACTTTAAAAAAGTACAAAAGGGTCTATTAAGATTGTGCAAGCCCGAAATGTATGTAACAGGCAGAAGGAGGCGTGGCAGACCCCACAAAGTATATATATTCTTGATCAGGACGACGAGCTGAGTCGATCTAGCCATGTCCGTCTGTCCGTCTGTCTGTCCGTCTGTCTGTCCGTCCGTATGAACACCTAGATCTCGGAAACTGTAAGAGCTAGAGACATCATATTTGGCAGTTAGATGCCCCTATAGCGCAAGCAGATCAAAAAACCTTAAAAACCTTAAAAACCGCGAAAAACTGCCACACCCACATACAAACTTGTGTTTTGGCATACGATAATCTTATGATAATCTTTATCTGTTCTGTGAATTTCGGCCCAATCGGATAATAAACACCGGAGATATTCAAGATTCAATTCCTTGTACTAGGTAAGGGGGGAGCAGCGCGAGCGTATGTGTGGTTGCGTGTGACTTTGCGCTATGTGTGCATGTGTGAGTGTATGTTAGTGTGTGTGTGTGCAAAGGAAAGTACAGGGTCTCCTACTGTCGGTTGAAGCCGACTGTAGCTTTCCGAGTTTTTAGACCCTGTACTTTAAAAAAGTACAAAGGGTCTATTAGGTTTGTGCAAATGACATTTGTGTGTAACAGGCAGAAGGAGGCGTGGCAGACCCCATAAAGTATATATATTCTTGATCAGGACGACGAGCTGAGTCGATATAGCCCTGTCTGTCTGTCCGTCTGTCTGTCCGTCTGTCCGTCTGTCCGTCCGTCTGTATGAACACCTAGATCTCGGAAACTATAAGAGCTAGAGACTTAATTTTTTTTTTGTTAGGTTTGTGTATTACATAAGCAGGTCAAGTTTGTTTCAAATGTTTGAAAAGTCATCCCCCTCCCCCTCAATTTCGCAAAAATATTCCCAGCAAGTACAGTTTTAGAGTCACTGTTTTCCTTTTTTGCATGAATAAAGCTTAGGTGCTTTGAGTGTTTGGTGCGATTTGCAGCCCAATCGGATAATAAACACCAGAGATATTTCACAAACAATTTTCTGTACTGAGCATTTGGGTGGGAAAGGGGGAAGCCACAGTGTACGCGGCCGCTAGGGCGTATGCGTGATTTTTGATTGTGAGTATGAATGTCTGTATGAGTTTTGGATATTGTTTGTATTTGCGAGTATATTTGTATGTATAAGTGTATGTGTGTATGTATAAGTGCATGTGTATGTGTAAGTGAGTATGTTCATATATGCTGCTGCTGTTATCGACGCCCAGGGCAAACCAAAGTACAGGGTCTCCTACTGTCGGTTGCGTCCGACTGTAGATTAGCGTCCGACTGTAGCTTTCCCCACTTTTTTTTTTTATGCATGGCTCCAATCTAATATTTGGTCTCGCGTAATTTATGTTTCCTGACGACTTCAGAAAATGTTGTGCAAAATAAAACGATCTAGCTGCTTGTCTCATTATTCAATGACAAGTGGAAAACTCTGAAAATCTGTGGAAAAATATATCTGCAAAAATATTTCGCTTGCATTTAAATGCAAATTAATGTGCCATTCATTAGTGTTTAGGCAATTCATCATTTTTCAGGCAGAGTTTGACAAGCACTGCAAAAGGTCAAAACTCTTCAAATAGATTGCCAGTCTCCAAGTACTTGTGGGTATTTATAAAGAGGATATATCTGATTTTAATTACCCTGTATAACTGGCTATAGTACTGTTATAATTCATATAAACTGTAGCTTATTATATGCCCCAATTTTATGGGCATAAAGCACTAGTTATTGATAGTCATTTCTATATACTTTATAGCCCGCAAAATACCCAGCCTTCTCTCAACTTACAGGGTATTAAAACTTGTTGCTTAATACCAAAGTTTATGCTGCTTAATACGCTCGCATTACGTGGCATAAACAAATTTGCATATGATTTTTTATGGCACGGGTGGCTAGCATTAGACCCATAAGACCCACAACTGCCACTTGTCTTGAGACCCGCACAACAACAACTCTACTCGTGACTTCAATCCACCAAATGCCACAGCGACGCCAAATAAAAACTCTTAAAATAAATCCCGCGAAATTGTAAACTAGAAAGAGCTGAAAAATATCCCAAAAAATATAAAAAAATATTAAAAATTATGCTATCCATAATTCAGTTGTCGAGACGTCTTAACGGTGCCTGGCATTTGCCTCAATGGATACGGTGGCACATGAGATATTTGCCATGTTAATAGAGACATACGGATTAAACAGCATCTAGTTTATGACAGTCGGAGATTGTAGAATAAATCTGAGTAATATATCTTTCCGCTAATCGATTTTTTTTTTTAAATATTTATTTATTAAGTGTAGAACCTGTACTATCCGCTAATCGAGCGTATAATTATCACAAACTCTTATCGAAACTGTTCAACTTCCGATCTAACAACAGCACATTCTTGTTCTACTGCTGCTGCTCCTCCTTCCATTTAGCTTTATCTGCTTGCCAATTTTAATTGAGTCAACAGCTCTCCACGGACAGACTAAACAGACTAAATACAGAGATTTATATAAATTGCATACAGGCGAGATTTTAATGTAGCCACTTCGACGGCCACGATGCCGCTTGCCGCTTGCCGCCTGCCGTTTGCCACTTATCCAAGCGCCACAAATTCAACGCCGACAAACCGATTATTATAATAAACAAAATGCTATAATTAATTTTATACCCTGTAGCCAGTAAGTTGTGCTTAAAAGGTGGTATCAAGCGGGTCTTTGATTAGTTGGTGATATAAATATATGTTAATACTGAATAGAATGAATTGCGAATATCAGACTAATATGTCATTGAAATTTAACTAAATATAATAGTTAGTGATATATCCAATAATAGCGAGTGATTATTTAGGTATTTTTCTTAGGATTTCATATTATTTTAGGTCTTAATTTTAGTGCTCAATACTAGCTTAGATCTTAATAGATTTATCTATAATAGTATATTTTACTACATATTCAATAATTGACAACTGCCAGATCTAACATTGAAAAAGTAGTATCTTCTAGTCCATCACATTACACAGATTTATCTATAATATATATATCTATATATATGTATATATAATTACCAATTGCCACACCTAAACTTTAAAAAGAGTAGTATCTTCTAGTCCATCACATTACACCACTTTGCTACCAAAATATTTTTCTATTATGCTCAGCTTAGCGTTCGGGCCAGCAGCAAGTCAAAGACAATTTCCTGAGCCACGTTTAACATTCTATTAATTTATGAGTCGCACGAAAAAGAATCGCCAGACGCAGCGACTTGAGACTTGAAGACTTTTGGATTGGTATCGTTATCGGGAATTGAAACTATTATGACGCTCAAGCGCCGAGTTCGATCAAAGAAAGCATAAATAATGGCACGCCACAGCCACAGCCACAGTGGGATGTAGAATGGCTATGGCGTACCATAGTCTAGTGGCTTGTATAGGTAAGGGGAGGCCAGGGAGGGGGCGGGAGGGCAACTGGCAGGACCAGTCGTAGTTGGCAAACACACAGAAAATGTATGCAAACGGGTTAATTAACTACGAAAATTCGAGCGTTTGGCTACGTGAGGCTATTAAAAGGCAAAACACACAGTCAGGGTGGTCGAAATTCCCCTACTTACTCTTGCAACAGGCTAAAGAAAAACGGAACCCTCTTCTACTCACTCGTGGAGTTGCGCTCTCTGTTTGTATCTTTCTTTTGGCCTCCTAGTATGTGGGTCAACTGTGGGCGGCTAACGAGGCAATAACAACAACACGCTGTAGCAATGGCAACTGGCAACTGGCAACTGCTGTAAACGCATTACGCCTGCTGCAGACTTACTGCCGGCTTACTGCACGTTGGCCAACTTGCATTTTGACATTTCAAATGTCAACTTACACATAAATCTTGTACATGCAGTTGGGCACTCAGTCTATCTGTTTTTCGGTTTGTCAGTCATTCAATCATTGGCTTCAATCAGTGCTCAACGCATTGCCACCAGATTGTTATCGCAGTTGCCTACAGATGCTTAATTGCCGTTTGATTCAGGCACAAGCGCAACTAATGGGTTATGAATACTCTTTCCTATGCGGATTTCCAACATTTACAAAGGAAACATAATATTTCAATTACAAAATTTAACAATTTTTACATGCCATAAAAACTAATTTCATTTTCATCTTTTCTCACTATTTTCATAGTGTATTTTCACTTTTCACATTGAAAACGCATTTTCTGGTATCTTAACAATTTTGTCTTGTCGATTTGAGATTTATGATAATTGATTGACGGCGTTGGCGCAAACGGTTTTTTCTTTGGCAATCCGCACATTGCGCATACGCAATGGTGTCTGGCCAGCCTGGCACCGTGGAATAAATCATTTAATCAATATTTTGTCATGTCCAATGTGAAAAAGCAAACACGTGCTCTACATTTAAGCTGCACTGCACACAATTTAATTTATATATTTTTCAAGTATTTTTTTGCTGCACTTTTGCAATTATACTGTCAATTTTCGTCATGTTCATTTATGGCATTTTAGAATTATTATTGTTTAATTGTTAATTTATTGCATGTTTTGTGAGTTGTGACTGCGCTCGAAATGGCCAATCGAATGGCAGTTAACTGGAATGTTACATTTGTAATAGTCAAACGAATTGAAGGCTAATAACAAGTGTATAACGAAGTTTATATCTTACTATTAAAGTTGATTTAAGACACCAGCGAAACCTTCCTAGGCTTGGCCACATTTTCTTAAACATTTCACATAAATATATACTTTACATTCCCCTTAATTCAAAGTAAAATTTTCCTAGACTAAAGCCACTTGTTTAACCCCAAATCTATCCTCAGTTATAGCTGTATTATTTGCCGGCAATCCATCAAAATCTCAACTCCTATTTACGACAGAAAAAAGTCTTAAAAAACACATTTATTCAATTTTACGCACAAATCGCATTAGGCACCGTTAAACGAACGGAAGTGCACTCTAACTGCCCACCAGTTGCCCCCACACTAACAAGACCTGACCATAGCAAACCGTCTACAAGCATCTAGCCAAACTTGGAAGTCGAAACGAAACAGTCAACAAAACGCGCTCATTAATAAAATGGGAAAAAAACGCAAACAAAGGAAAATTGTCAATAAAAAATTGAGAGAACAACAACGAAACGAAGCTGAAGACCCACGCCAAACATTTTTAGATCGTAGCGCAATATCTGTGGGTGTTGTGAGTACTAGTGCTGCACTATGACTCTCAAACTGTGGCATGACAAACGCAATTTTCGTAGCCAAGAATCGTGATGTCCGATTGTAAAACTTAATGACATCATTTGGAAGAGAGGGTGCGCAGCAAAGATGAGTTTTTCTTTTAGTTGATTGAACCTTTTATTGGTTCCCTGTCTGCGAGGTGCCAACAAACAGCAACAGCATCAGCCACATCCAGCCACAACTCTGACAAAGTAACCTTTCTCTCTGTATGGGATGCGACTGCGCCTCGTTCATTCATGAAAATGCAAATCCCCAGCCATGGCACTTGACAGCTGCAACAGTCATAGTCTCAGACTGAATTTTATGCCAAGTGCCTTGGGGCTGCCACTGCTTACCTGCCGTGTCTGCCCGCCACTTGCAGCGAAATCCTCAACAAGCTCCTCGACGAACTCCTCGTCGAACTACTATCTCCTTGTGTCGCGTGCTATGGCATGTTCATATTTCTAAACATTTATTTTGCATATGTTACTATAGGTGATGGGGTAAGCCGATTGCTTTATCGAGTTGGTAACAAGCTGAAATATAAAAGAAAATATATTTGTAATAAATAATGTAATATTTTAAAAGGAAATATAAGTATAACAATAAGAATTAGTCTTATATTTTTTATGTATTTTAATAACTAACTTTAATAAAAGGTTAGAGCTCTTATTAAAGTTCCTCAAATTGCTTAACAACATCAGTCTTTAAAATCCCTAATTAGTTTGCGTGAAGATGCTAAGCAGACGAGGGTCATACCAAGATCTTCATAACTTTCTTTAAGTTTATCATAAATAAACTATATAATATATCATTAATATTTTTCTAATCTTATTTCCATAGTGTACATTGAGCACGCTTATTCCAAATCAATACTTCTCTCTCGTCTTTATGCATAGTATTTTATGTTTAACATTTTTAGTTATTATTACAATTTTTTTTTCTTCTTTTTCTTCTGTGATCGCGCAATCAATTTGAAAATTTTTGCGTTGGTTTTACCGGATTTATGAATGAATTTATTTTTGTATATGCCTGCGCGTTCACGTACGTTAGCTGTCTGTTAGTCTGTCCCACTGTCTCGCTGGCAGACTTGTCTGTTGCCCCTCGCACCGTCCACAGCATCTCTCTGCAGTGTTGTCGTCGCATTTGTAGTTTGTCGCCCGGTTAAGGAAACTCTATGCAAATGTGGGCGGTTTGTGGTGTCTGCCTACGCGCAACCCACAAAATGTCCAACTAGCTGGTAGATCTCTTACCTGATATAAAGTTGTTAGTAGATTTTGGGTGCAGTTAGCTTGTGCTGCTGCTGCCGCTGCTGCTGCTGCTGTTGATGATGATGATGATGATGTTGTTGATGACAGTGGTAGCACATGTGGCCCAGTAAATAAATTTCAAAACGGGAAATCGAATTGTGGTAACAATTACCTTGAATTTGTTTATGTACAAGGCAGACCTCCGACCTATAAAGTGAAAGATATGTAATATAAGCTATGTATTGTATATAATTGATCTACCATGCTAATCCTCGTTTTCCTCTCTCGTCTCCTTGCAGATTGTCAGTGCAGTCCTGTGGGCTCCTTAGCCACCGCCTGTGATAAGCGGAGTGGTCAATGCTCCTGTCTGCTGCATGTGGCTGGTCGGCGTTGCGACAAGTGCCAAGCGGGTCACTGGAATCTCACCCAGGGCGTGGGCTGCTTTGATTGCCAGTGCGATCCACATGGAGCACGCAGCCATGAGTGCAATCCATGGACAGGTCAATGTGATTGTAAAATTGGTGTTGGTGGCAGGCACTGCAATGAGTGTACCGAAGGCTTCTATGGCTTCAGCACGGAGGGTTGCCAACGTTGTGCTGCCTGCGCTGCAGAAGGACAAGTGTGTGATCCCTTGAATGGTCGTTGCATTTGTCCCAAGTACACACGTGGCTGGGGCTGTGCACAGTGTGTGCCTGGCACTTGGGGTTGGCAGGCGCGTCTGGGTTGTCGTGAGTGTGAGTGCGATCACATTGGCTCCATTGGTCAACATTGTGCTGCAGTCGGTGGACAGTGCCAGTGCCGCGAGGGCTATGCCGGACGCACGTGTAATAGCTGTGCTGTGGGTTACTTTGGTTATCCGGAGTGCCGGCGCTGTGGCTGTGATGCAGCTGGTTCTTTCATGCGTGCTGACGGACTGATTGCCTGCGATTCCAATGGACAATGTCCGTGTAAATCTCTCGTGGTGGGCCTTAAGTGCAATACGTGCATGCAAAGCACCTTTGGTTTATCCACTCTTAATCCAGAGGGCTGTACACGCTGCTTCTGCTTTGGACGAGCCTCCGATTGTGATCAGAGTGAACTCTCCTGGGGGCACATACGCATGCCAGAGGCGCGTAACCTCAGCGTGCAGCAACTGCGTCCTCAGCATGTGCCCACGTCGGAATACGAGTACATTGTGGTGGTACAAATGGCCGGAAGCGTGTCCTATCGTGAGGATGCCGAAATACAGCACATGAACGACCTCAGTTTGGTGCCACGATCCACAGGCAATGTATCCATTGGCTCATACTCCCAGTTCTATCAGCCGTTGTACTTCCAACTGCCACCACAA
The DNA here is from genome assembly GCA_035045005.1 of Liodrosophila aerea. Lineage (NCBI taxonomy): Eukaryota > Metazoa > Arthropoda > Insecta > Diptera > Drosophilidae > Liodrosophila > Liodrosophila aerea. The sequence continues at coordinate 682,381 of JAWNNL010001374.1, forward strand.
TTCTATGGCGATCGTACTGCCAGTTATGGTGGTTACCTATACTTCTCGCTGCTCACCGAAGGCGCACACACACCGCTGGAGCGTAAAATACTGGGGCAATATCCGCTCGTGCAGCTCCATGCTCATACTAAGCTTGTATTGGACTTTTATGAGTACGAGGAGTTTGAGTATTCGCTGAATGTGACACATCGAGTGCCGTTGCATGAATCCTATTGGAAATATCATCACAACAGTCAGGCTGTAGATCGGAGCACCCTAATGGCGGCGCTGCAAAACGTGCGTCACATTTTCCTGCGCGCCTTTGCCTTTGCGGACTTCCAACAAGTTATGTAAGTGCGGAAATTATATTATTAGCTATTGTTATATGTATTTAAACGAATTTGCAAACCTTTAGCTTGCACAATGTCCACATGGATGCCGCCATTTATGTGCAGGGATCGACAAATCTCATTGCAAAGGGTGTGGAGCGCTGCAAATGCCCCAAACGTTTTGACGGTCTCTCCTGTCAGGATCCGGGGCGTTCTTATTATCGCTGGCGCAATACAACCAACGTGGAAAGCGTTTTTATTGAGGATCTTATTGGACGCGCTGCACCATGCCACTGCAATGGTCGTAGCAATGAATGCGATCGTGAAACGGGCGTTTGTTTGGTAAGAAATTGATTTTTTATTACTGCGAAAAGATTTTCACCGTTTGCCGCCATTTTAACTGAGAACATTTTAATTGAGAACCAATTGAGCTTATCGCTGAACTAGTTTAGTTCATTTGAACTTGCCGAAGAGTTATTTGCATGCTGACAAGGTTGCCAGACTTGGCTTTTTGCACCAATGTGGTGTTTTATTTATTACAAAACGAAAGAAAAAGTATCAAGTAGCAACCGTGAATGTAACTAATTTACTGTAAATTCTTTTTCGCATAAGCAGAATAGTTAAAATATCTCTTGCTTGTAGAATTGTCGTGAAAATAGTGGCGGAGCGCATTGTCAACAGTGTGCTGATGGATTCTACGGAGATCCTAACTCTCGGCATGGCTGTCAGGCTTGTCCGTGTCCCGAAACCAATCGTAACTTTGCACGCGGCTGCAATGTAAGAGAAGGAGAGGTGAGCTGCATCTGCAAGCCCGGGTATACGGGACGTCTGTGCGAACGTTGTCGCAGTGGATTCTTTGGCAATCCGATGCAGTATCCCAATAGTACGTGCCAGCCATGCAATTGCCATGCGGACGGCATCAGAGAGGAGGGTTGTGATACGGAGACAGGCCAATGTTATTGCCGTGAGGGTGTAACTGGAGTCAAATGCAACAAGTGTGCAGCAGAACGACATCATCTAGCGGAGAATGGCTGCAGAAGTAAGTCGTGATTGATATATGCCTTCTATATTAGATAATATTAATCTTCTTTTTAGTCTGCGACAATTGCACCCTGCTGCTGTTGGACTATGTGGAACTGGTGGGCCATAAATTGCGTCGTGGTCTGCATAACATGGATCTGACGGGTATACCAGCACCTTATCTGAAATTGTCGGAATATGAGCGAGCGTATGACAGCTGGCGTGCCAGGCAACAGGACTTCAGCCAGGCCAAGCAACTGCTACTCAGTTACGACACAGCGGCTCTGCTTAAACTAGATGCTCATGCGGAAAATGAGAAATTCCAATCCCGCAAAGCTTTAACCACTATTGGCAAACGAAACTATGCTCTCAACTCCATGCAGGACACCGCCCTGCTGGTGCAGCATGATGTGAAAGGACTGCGTGATGAACTGAAGCACACAATGTACAATTTAGTTAATTACGGCCAGGGTGCACAGCATCTCAGTCTGCCCACAGCGCTGAAACAGGCACGTTTCTATCTGGAGGCCATACAGCAGCATCATCAACTGGTCCAAGACATACGCGGCACCAACGATTGCGCCTGGCAGCATTTCTATGCCACCGGCAATGCTTCAGACGCTGCATACGATCAGCGTGCTCGATTGGAAATGCTGTGGCGTGATGTTAACCAGACCAATTATCGCGTGGCAGATATGCGATTACATATTGACCGTACCCAGGATATGGAGTCGGAGACTGAAGATGTACTCGAGCATGTGCGTAACTTGGGAGTACATGTGGGCGATCAGTATCAACAACTTGGAGAGCTGGGCCACCGTATCAGTCAGCATCTGAATCAAAGTTTTGTGGAACAGGGAGAGAGTATGCTAAGAACTTCAGTCGAACGGCAAAGTAAGCTCCATGAGCAACTGAAACAACTGGTCGCCTCGGATTCTCTGCTCAATGATTCACTCGATGCACAGATGGAGTTGCGGCGCGAGGTGCGCAAGCATTGGCTCCCCAAGGCAGAAAAACATGCTGTGCGTCTGCTGGAACGTTCCAATGAGTATGCTCGGCAATTCCAACCTACCAGGAACGCTGCGCGCATAGCCATGCTAGCCAGGTAAGAGAAATGTTCAGGTTCTCTTTGCTATAGCTAATTACTTATTAATCTGTTTCAGCTCTGCACATAGCAACATCTCCAAGGCCATCGCTGATGCACGCCAGGCTTCGCTGCTGTCGAAAGAGCGCGTCTATGAGGCACAGCGCAGGCTCTACCCCAGCGATGGCAGTTCCATGATAGAACGCGCCAAGCATTCACTGCATCGCTCAAAGCAACTGGAACGTGAGGCCCTGCAGCAAATGCAAAGATCCAACGTTCTCAAGGGTAAACTGCAACATCAAGAACACCAAGTGGAGGGCATTAAACGTACCATCTTCGAGACGGGACAACGTAGCAACAACATTACCAGTCAGCTCCAATTGTTGAACAACTCCTCGGCTCGGCGCAATGCTCAGGATAGTTTGAAACTAGCTCAGGATACATCTGATGACATGCTAGCTGAGTTGCACAAGGCACGCAAACTACAAAATTCCATACAGAATATGAGGAAATCATTCGCCATGCTGGAACCCGATTGGGAAATCAAATTGGGCATGGCCGAGGAGAATATATCGTTGACAAAAACCAATCTCCGTTTGGCCAATATATCTCTAAACTATGTGGATCAACTGGCGGTGAAGCAGCAACAGGTCTTTGAGGTGTGGAACAATAGCATGTCGCAGCAGCTGCAAAGGCTCAGGGATCAAGTAGCCAAAGCCCGGCATGCAGCAGAGGCGGTAAGTTGAATGGCTTAAATACTGAGTTATTATATCAGTAAATAATCCTATTGTCTTCCCAGATCGATGTCTCCCTGGAATCTTTAGGACCAAAATGCAGTCGCACCTATCTACCAGTTTCCTATGGGCTTAGTACATCCAATTCAGTGCGCTTGAGCTTTGCTCTATCGAATCACATGGGCAACTCTCCACTGCTGCATGTGGAGGGCACAGAGGGACGACACATCACATTGGACCTGTACAAGAGACGAGTGCGTCTCATTTGGAATCTAGGCGGGCGCACGACGACCATAACACATCCATTAGATGTGCAGACACGTGATCCCAAGTATGATGACGCCTGGTACCAAGTGGAAGCGAATCGCACGCTTAATCTAGGCAGTCTGTTGGTGCGCCGCATGAGTAACTTTGGCTCGCTGACACCAGGAGCACCCGTCACGGGCTCAACAGATGCCGAGCATACACGTTTCTATCAGACGCATGAGGAAAGAATCTTGCTGGGTGGCTCTGCTGTAAGAGAACTAACCCCAGGACTGAATGTAGTCGTCCATCAGGTGGAGGTGGATAACAAGCCCTTGGGGCTGTGGAACTTTGTGGGCACTGATGGACGTTGCGGTGGTGCCATGATTGGCGCACGAGAATCATCAGCCTCATGGGTGGCAAGGCACTTCAATGGCCTTGGCTATGCGCAGCTGAAGAAGACACGACCACGTCCGTATCGCAAGAATATCTTTGCACTGCAGATGACTTTCCGCACACTGGACGAGAATGCGTTGCTCTTCCTGGCGATTGATGATAAGAACGTAAGCTTGGACTAATTCAAATACAGTACACATATCTAATCTCTTTTACTGTTTCGTATAGAATCGCTCGGTGTCGGTAACATTAAGTCGTGGACGCATCATGTTCCGCATAGACTATGGCGATGAGTCCAAACTGGAAATAAACACCACCAAGAAGTATAATACGGGCCAATGGATTAAGATTGAGGCAGCCAGAGAGTTCTCAGCCAGACGCAGCACTGAGAATGGCATGTTGCGGGTTAATAATGACCGCGCCATCTCTGGAGCTCCCACCTTACCCGTAAAGAGTCACATGCTTCCGGACCTTTCGAAGGCCATGTATTATTTGGGTGGAGTGCCACCAGGTGAGTTTCATGTTAAACAGTAAAACGAATTTTATTTTATAATACTTTCTATTTTAGGCTTCACTTCTGGCACTACCAAGGCACCTGGCGCCGACAATCCGTTCCTGGGCTGCATGATGGATGTGCAGGTGAATGGTGAGACTTATGATCCGCTCGAGAGTTCAACATACTTTGGCGTGGAATCCTCTTGCAAGGACATGATCACAAAGTGAGTAGCTTGAAGTATATTCTTTAAGCAGATTCTTTTAATGATTTCTCTAATAGAGCTGGCTTCATGGGCAATGGGTACCTGGAGTTGCCTTCGCAATCGTTGAGAAAACGAGCCAATACTGGCTTGGTATTCCGCACGCTGCAGCCGGACTGTCTGCTGCTACTGGCTGCCTATCCGCCTGAAGTAATGGCTGACTATGACGCCAAGGATATTAAGGGCAACTATTCGATGAGCTTAATCGATGGCCAGCTGCAGGTGTGGATCAATACGGGTCGCAGTTTCCTGAAGATGTACTCCAATAACGCAAGCCAGTTGAACGATGGTGAACTGCATGTGATCAATTTAATAAAGACTGGACGACGACTGGAGCTTATGGTGGACGATGAGCAGCAGGATGTGCGCAGCTTGAGCGGCACACCATCGATGGTTAGTCTGCCTCAGGATGCAGGCGGTCTCTATATAGGTGGTGCACCAGCTTATGAGAGTTACATCAATTTGGCTCCAACTCTAAACAATCTGGAAGGAGCTGTACGGGATGTGGTGTTCAATAATCGCACGATTAATTTCAATGATGCTTTGACCTTTGCCAATGTTCAAATCGGACGCAATGGTCCAGTGATGGGCAGCCTCAAGGGCGCACTCTATGATGTGCTATTGAAGACGGAGCCGATGATTGGCAAGAGTTTTACCGCCTCACCGGAGGGATGCAAGCGGGTGAGTGTCGATGGATCGTATTGTAAAGATTAGAGCACGGGTTTCTGGTGGGGCTGAGAGTTGCATGTATATACATACATAAATATATATATTTTTATATGATTTGTGGCTATCTAACTCTCAACTTCAACAACTTAAATGTTTCTCTTTGTTTTTATAGGACTTTAGTTGCTAAGCAAGTTGAAAGCTTCAAGCGCTGCGCTGCCGCCAGAAAGCTCTTTTGTATACTAATTTCGCCTAAAACCAAACAAAAAACAAAAAGCTTACTAAACATAGCTACTCAGTGTGGTCTACATGTGGATTAATCATACAATCATCAACCTCAGTTTTAACCAAAAAGCTTCGCAATGAGCTGCAGCTTTAAGGCTGTTAATAAGTTCTTGAAAAAGCTTCCATAGCTGCATATATTTAAGCACTCTAGTTTTAAGCTATGAAGCACTGGTAATAGCGCACCATTTGAATACATTTTACAAGAAACAACATTATATGTAAATATTTCATAAGCTCAAAAGCTATAATTATTCTCTAGTATTTAAGCACAACTTGTGGCATCAATCTATCATATCATCTACTGTCTATCTATCGAACTATCTAATTCACTCATCAACGCTTTGTGTACGTTTTTGCTTTCATTGATTGTATCATCATATAAATAACTTTGCTTCTTTCAATTTCACATACATACATTGTTATTACATTTTCAATAATAAAAACGAAACATTTTTAACAAAATATGTAAAAAACGAAACAAATACATTTTATTATTTAACCTCATTTAATATAAATAAAACAAAAGCTCACAGTGCGAAAAGCTCAGAACTAACACAAAGTCGTCGTGGTGAGTTAAGTTCCCCCGTCTTCGACTTAAGCTTGTACTAAGATTAATCTTAACATTTCTCTTGCAGATCGGCAGTTACTCATACGAACCGAACGCCTTCAAGTTTGGCGATGACTTCTATAGTTATTCACAGTTGAAGCTACCCGAGCGTCATTTCTGGCAGCGCAATTTCCATTTGAGCTTCGATTTCCGCTCCTTCTATCCGAATGGCATGCTCTATTTGTCACCCGGCAGCAAGGAGAAGCCCAAGCATTATGTGGCACTGCTGCTTAAGGATGGGCAGCTGGTGCTGATCGTGCGTGGACGTCGCAAGGAAGAGCTGCAGTTAACGGCGAAGCTAAACGATGGTGAATGGCATCGGGTCACAGTCAGTTGCCACGACCGAAAGGTCACCATGAGCGTAGAGATTGGGCGTACGGATCAAAAGACTTCAGCTCAAATGCGTTTGCCCAAAAAGATTGGTGCCGCGCAGCTATTGCTAGTCGGTGGCCTGCCCCAAGCGCCAGTAAAGATAACCTCGGAGCTAGCTGTGCGCCTGGAAACGTTCAAGGGCTGTCTGCGGCGTGTCAGTCTCAACAATAGCACCCAGGATCTGGCACGTCCCGGCAAACATGCCAATGTGGGACAGTGCTTTCCCAGCGTTGAGCGCGGCAGCTACTTCCCCGGCGATGCCTATGCGATATTCAGTGGGTTGCTATGATATTAAATCATGAATTCTTTAATTACATTTTCTTATCTGGCAGAGAAAAACTTTCATGTGGCTAAATATCTGCAACTGGAGCTAGAATTTCGCACCTCTGAGCTGTCGGGCATACTGCTAAGTGTATCAGAGCCAAATGGCTTTCCCGCACTCTCCCTGGAGATCAACAATGGCAATGTGAGTTGTGGCAACTCTTAAAGTTATACATCACTTAAAATAATTTCTTTTGTATAGATTGTTTTCTCTTGTGATCTGGGTGATGGTGTGCCATTCCGTGTGGAGTCCACATTGCCGGGAAAATATGCCATCTGTGATAATAAATGGCATAACATATCCGCGCTCTATGATGGCGAGCAGATTGCTCTGAAAATCGATCAGCTGCCAACCACGGTCAGCACTTCGAATCAACCTAATGCAGGCAAAGTGCAGACACGATCCCCACTCTACATAGGTGGTCTGCCAGGTGAGCTGATACTATCCTCTTATCTCCAAGTTGTCTTCTAAACTGATATCGTCTCATTTAGATATTGCTCCCAGTGGTTGTTTGCTAAGTCGGGACAGTTTCAAGGGTTGCATACGCAATGTTTCCATACGGAATGAGCGCAAGGACTGGATTCACATGGATGAACTGCATAATGTGCTGCTTAGCGAATGTCTCGTGTCCAGCGATGAGAACTGATCCTGGTTCCTGTTACCACACCACACTGAAACTTTTTCCAAATGTATTGTGATCAATTAACAATGTTTTATAGGCCATAGACTTAGTTAAACGTCCAGTTTTAGCACTGCCATAAATAAGTAATATTACTTAAACTTATTACTTATTAGACTTACTTTAGTTGTACTACGTTTAAGCTGGTTTAAAGTGTTTTTTTATTGCCAGTGACTGCATTTTCATCATCCACCACAAAGATCATTATTTATTTATCGTTTTAATTTATTTTTCGTTTATTTTGAAAAGAGGCTTTAAGTTTGCAATTGGAATTTTCTTACGATTTACTAACGAATCTCCCGTTTGTACAGAACTTGATTACATATTACTCGAAATAACTAAGTTTAGTTTGCATTTGTACATAAACAGAGCCACTAAAAATGCATTGAATAGCATAACTCTTACCTGTACGATTAGTTTTAATCAATTGATAAACTATTTTATTGAATAAAAGTATTTCTAATTTATAACTTCATATTGTAACTCGATTACTTGTAGTTGGCTATGATTTTCATGCCATAATCCACTCTGGATTTTCTCTTTATACATTTTACAAGTAAAAAAAATATATATAAAAACTTATACTTGTAACATTAACACCATGAGTGGCTTGAGCACCCGGCGCACTCTGCTCGACACTCGACGGAGCAGCAGGAAGACACCGTTGGCATCCACGCCAATCACCTATGACATCTACTGCGTCAACTTCTATGACAATGGCCTCAAGGCCATGCGGGAGGAGTATGTGAAACAGGTCAAGCATGGACTGCGCAATTTCCTCTTTGCCATCGATGTGGATCAGGAGGTGGAGGCTGCGCACATATATAATACTTTAATTAGTCGTATGTCGACCAAGCAAGGCAGGGGTAAGTTGGATATTTTCCCAAAGTATTTCATGCAAATCAAGTTTACTTTCTTTCAGATCCTCTGCCGACGGATCCTTTAGAATTGACATTGCTGCGAATTAAGGAAGCTGTGAGTCAATATGAATATGTGATGAAGAGACTTGAATCGGAAGTGAGCTTTAATTTGCTCAAGTATTGGCAAAAGAATATGCCAGCTGATCTGAAACTTCGTGTTATCGACGCCAAGAAGGAAAAGGGCAATGAGTCCACACGTGATAAACCAAAGAAGGCAGGAGGCACCGAACCGTCCATACACACAAAGATCCCCTGCTATAGTATCAACTCCAAGGAACATCACAAAGTGGGCAAGGGTCGAGACTTATCCAAGCGTACAGTAAGTTCTTAACATAAGGTCAACTATTCCTCTTGCTAAACATATAATTATTTACTAGTATATTAAAGACGCCCCATTGACCACTTGCATACTCATACTAATCATTGGGAATCTGAACACGGAATTCTACAAACGTCTGCTCAGGTGAGTATACTATATAATATATATATATATAAGTAACTATCATGTGTTCCATTCCTCTAGCATCGGCCAACCGCTGCGTGGTATAATACATTTCCTACCCGAGAAGTCGGCGTATGATCTGCTGGTGCCACGCCCACGTCGAGAGAAACAGCTGCAAGAAACCATCGAACAGATACAACAGGATATATATTCATTGTGTAAGCGGAAGGCCACTAAGCCCGTGGGCATAGTGCAGCAGGAATTGCCCCAGATGTCCGAGTGTCAGGCCAAGCGGTTTAGCAGTATGATCTTCGATCAGCTGACCCATTTTGTTTACGATTTGGAAACCCTAAGGGACCAATACGAAGAGTACTATGTGAAACCCTTTCATGTGATCAACACTAAGATGACGCCAGGACTCAAGATGCAGGATACCTTTAATATAGCACGTTCCCTAACAAGAGCAGGACATTATCTGGAAGTTGAACTGCCAGCAATGGATGATATGGATGCCACGGTCTATTTGTATCTAGAATCCCTTATGAATACATTCGGCGATCCGAGAGAGCTGATGACCGAAATGGAGGTACTATTGCTGGCAAATCCCTCGTCCTTGGTGTACACTCGAGTGCTGGACAAGCTCAAGGTCTATGGGAATTCCTTCAAGAGTATCATCAAGATACCCAAGACGAAACGCTTGTTTGTGGAACATACCAATACATTGCTGACCAACCTCATATCCCACATGGATCAGAAACTGATGAGTAATACCTACCATGCCTGCCTGGAATACAGTATACTCCGGCGTTACTTCAGCTCCGGCTATGCCACCCACAACCTCAAGTATACGCCATTTAGTGCTGGTGATTCTGAACCACAATTCCTTCCCAAATTCGCTCAGCTCTACCTTACCGATGATGCAGTTACTCAGCGTATAATTCAACTGATGGATGAGTATGAGACGTTTAATATCGTTGAGATCTATCCGGGCCTGAAACACTATACCTTTAAACGTTGCCTCAACGAGGTCTTCGAGCATCAGAATCAGATCACGATACCGACTCGTCTCTGCTTTCGTGACTTCACGCTCCATCAGATGCAGCAATTTCTGAAGGATTTAATTACAATGGATATGTTCAACGAGGCTATTGAGGAGAGACCACGAGCACCTTCCGTCAACATCTCCAGCATTCACTCGATATTTCAGGTGGATGAATGCGGCTTTGTGATCCCCTACACTTGCAGCACAAGAGATAAGTATGTGGTAACCCCCAGTGTGTTCATACGTCCCAAATCTCTCAAGGGCCGAAGAGTGGCTGAGCAGGACAAGGAGCGAGACTCGATGCCAAGGCAAACCCAACGGGGTTCCAGAATTCAAAAGGATAGCTCTCGAGGATCGGTGAAATCGTCACGTCTACCGAAAACTCAATCATTTCTAATCGCAGATGAGACCACAGAGAAGATTCACAAGTATAAATATATTGGACTAGGACCCAATCATCCGCTGTTGGTCGGCTATAATCTCGATGATACCAGACAAACCATCAAGGTGAAGACCTCGAAGTATCACTTCGAAGAGGGTCTAATGACGCTCTATCAGGAGAAATGGAACTTCCGCCAGATGAACAAATACCTCAACCTCTCGATTGATAAGCTAAACATGCACTTCACCAATGAGCTGGGTAATACCCAAGTCGTATCGCCTAATATACGGATAACCACACCAAATGGCATCCAATTGAGAATCAAACCGGATGTGGAAGAGTGTGCCAAGGCGGTGCTCAACTACCCGAATGGATTGACGCTCTACTGTCATGATACACATGCGGAACACCTCTGGTCAGGGCAACAGAGCACGCAGAATGAGTCACGTCGGATTTGCACGCCATTTGGAAGTGTTATAGTGTTCTACAATTATAACGATTCGATATTGATAATGCGATACAATGGCGAGGTCTATAGACTCTACAGCTATATCGAAGAGCCTCATGAGGGTGAGGAGGAGGGGGAAGCCGAGGAGACATCAGAGTTTCACAAAACCTGCTCAACCAAATCGACCTTTAGCAGCTATCAGCCTGTGGGCAAGACAAGGTCATCCGCAAGTAAAAAGAAATGTAAACCAAGGCCGAAGACGGATAACAGAGCTAGCGGAGATGCAGCACGAAAGTCACGCAAATCCAAAGATAGCAGTACCTCATCGGAAACCCTAGCTATCAGAGCTGCCATAGCTCAGAACCGTAAACTGAAACTTGGCCAAGATGCAGCGCTCTTTGCCAGCATTGAGAGTGAATTGAAGTACCTGTCCTTTCTAATGGAGCTCTACGATTTTAGCTATAAGCATCTAAAGCTAACCACATCCCTGGGCAGTGTGGTGCATGTGGAGAATGTGACCAAGATCTACTGCGGCCAGCCCATACGAGTGACTGAATGGCATGATTACTATTCCAATGAGAGCTATGCCATGCGGGATGATGGTGTGCGTATGATCTGGACACAGGATTGTCTCAAGTGCTACCACAGCGATGGCACAGTTATCCATACAACCACCATGGATGGCATCGATTCGGGCATAGTTCAAGACGACATCGATAAGGAGATCAGTTCGAGCAGCTCACATCAAGCATATGAAGGGGAAGAAGACGATTTGCCCTCATTTCGATCGGTAAATATTTTATATCTTAACTGGAATACATTAATATATACCCAATTCTATACATAGACTCAAGAGTTCTCTCAAGATATACGCATTAGGAGCAAAAGAAATACTGTTACCATGGAGGAAATGCTGGAAGGAGAGGCCGAGGATATAGCCATGTATGACTATACCTTCATCACCTATCTGCCAAACAGTTATATGATGCAACACAAGTGCTATGCAGGCACCAAATTTACGTTTAGTCCCTCCAATAATATTGACTTGAAGATGGAAACAGAGGTCCTCTCAGCTGATAATCTACAGTTTCGCATCATACCAAATCTAATCCGTACCGAAGAAATTGACAAAACGCAGGAACAGTTATCATCCGAAGCCGATCCTGATGAGTGGACAAGCCGTCCAATTCACAAAATGCCAACCGATGGTAAGCTTCTACCTCCGAATGTGGAAGTCCTTTACTCCAATCTACAGCTCATGATGTCGGAGAACAAGGTAGAGCTTAGCTCACAACTGAGGAAATATGGATGCAATGAGGTTGACCCAATGGTGTAGTAAGTTTAATAGTTAGAAGATCATATAGATTAATCGTATAATCGGATTTCTCCTAAACAGCGGTCGGATTGAGCTGCAACTGACCTTCAATCAGAATCTTTCGACTGTCTTCCGCGAATGGGTGGATGCATTTCATAAATTTATCAGATGCAACTGTCCCAAATGGAGGACGGTTAACTTTTTGGAATATCTAACGGAGGATTGTCGTAAAAAGGGTGAGTTAATCATTTATAACTAGCATAATTATCATTCCTAATTTTCTTTTCTTTTTAGGTCTCGAGTTATTTACAAAAATACCCAAATTGGGTGAATATCATTATTGTGCTGGCAATTTCTTTATTGATCCCTCTGATCTGAAGTCCTATTCTACACTAATGGAAAACAAATTTGACTGGTATGCCCAGGATATGGCAAAATTTCCACGTTTTCCGCCACACAAAAAGGCTCCCAATCCCAATGTGGTAGATTTTCCTTCGGTACTAAGCACCAGGTATGTTAGCAATATATTCATTTAAAAATTTGTCTATAATCAATTTAATGTTACAGAATATTTTTGGAAATACCAAGCCAATTGGCGTACACAGATCGTATACATCTGTTTCTTGATCCATTCAACAAAATTAAATTCCGCAAACTCAAACATCGTTTCAATGAGTAAGCTCCACCCAAGTAGCTAAATTGGAAACCAATCTAAATTTAAATTTCTATACACAGAGCCCTCGTCTTCCATCTGTATCCGCATCTGCGCGATCTGGTCCAACAGCAGATCAGCAAACGAAGCTGGCTGACTCGGCACCAGGCGAATAAGCGTCGCATATTTATAGAACAGCAACGTCTGAGTCTATATGCGGCGATGCTGAAGCATAAGGTGTATCCCAACTATTTCCAGTTTAGGGATGAGTTCTATGGCCATGTGCGCAATATTGATTTCTTCGAGTTTATGTCAGCCAAATGCGGCGAGGCGAACAATCCCGAGCTTTCAGACGCAAAGAGTACCCAAATGCAAGAGCCAGAGAAGCCAAAGGAAAAAGTTAAAAAATTGACAAAGAAGGAACGAAAGAAGTGTCTCTGTCCCAAATATTATAAGTCAATTTAATCTGTCCGTTTTTTTTTTATTTTAATTAAAGTATTAACTGTGAACTAAAGAAACTAAACGAATTTGTATATAAATTTTGAATTTAATTGCAACTGTCGTACTTGCACATTGGCACAGGTTGGCAGCCCCAATGCTGTCTGGCTATCGTTTTGCATGAGCTAAATATCGACAACAGCCTGCGCAACGATTATTCATTCTGTGTCACTGTTACCACTTACAATTTGAAAAGTGTGCCAAAAATAAATAAAAAAAAGGGCCAATAAACTAGAAAAAACGCCAATCTATTGTTATAAATAATATTTAAACAATAAGCATTGTTATAGATAAATCAGTAATTTTTATAACGACAAATTCTCAAACAAAATTTGCATTTGAAATTCATCGTTAGCGCTTTCTGTTATTAACATAAAAAAGAAGAAGAAAAATGTTCCGAACCTATGCAACAAGTCAAGTCATTGCGCCAACACTTAAAAAAAGCACAAATTTTGGAGCAAAACGCCAAGTCGCCAAGTGTGGCAACCGCGCTCTCTCATTCACAGTTGATTTGTCATTGCGAGCGGTTGTGTTTCGTTTATTGCTGCCGGGTTGAGCGTCGCGTCGCGCGTGTGTTAAATACAAATAAACAATCATAATATGAAGTGCACGCAATTCTATTAATCACAAACACACACACATTCGTATAAAGCCAAATAAAATAATAAAGAACCAAAGCTAGTCAAAACACGCACAATGTCGTCGACAGTAGAAGAAGCAGCTGAAACAATAACAACGACAACAACAACTGCGTTGGCCAACGGCAATGCTGCCGCTGCCGCTGCTGCAGACTCGGTGAGCGCCGTGTACGCTGAGAAACTGCAACAGGAGGCGGATGGGGAGCGGGCCGGTGAATCGAATGAAATAACTGCAGTGCCGCGTTATGGATTGAAACTGAAATTCGACCATGTTTGGCCAGAGAAACGTAATCAGAATCTGCGGCCGTCGATAAAGCAATCGCTGCCAATGGTACCGTTGGTTTGCAGGTAAGCAGGCAGTAGATGCTGCAGACGGATAGCTGCTATGTAAATAATTAATTGAAGCACATAATGCGAAATCAATAGCAGGCCCAATATAACTTGTACTCCAGCTCCAGCCCCAGCTCATATTCAAGCCTCCTTCGTGCGTGCCAAATATAGTAGCAGCAGGTCCTGCATGCTTGCATGCCCAGTTGCCACACTTGGCATAAGTGGTGTTTATTTTACCTGTTGGTGTTTTAACTCTTTTATTTTGATTGATTTCTTTTTGTTATGTGAGAACTCAAGTCTAGTTGGATTATCGCACCAATTTGGTTCTTTTCTAATGAAATTGGTGCGAATTTTATGCCATTTTCGTAGTATTCAATTGGCAACCGTGTTCATATTCATAAATTGAACACTGTGTTGTGTTGTTGTTCGCTTGGCGCCAACTAAATGACATTAATTTGCCTGTAAAAAGGGCTCCCCACTAGAGATGCGTGTGTGTCGTGACACGAAGCACGAAAATAAAGCATAGTGAACTTAAGTAAAATAGTAGTATGAAATAGTAGTATTAAGTAAAATAGTAGTATGAAATAGTAGTATTAAGTAAAATAGTAGTAGTAGTAGAGTATGAAACTCAGAAACTTACTTCTCCAGCCTTGACCGCTGCGAGTATCTTATAAGCACATTTTGTCCCATTTTATGGGACATCAATTGAAATTGAATCCTTTGACAAGAGCCTTATTACTGCTCTACTTTATGCCTTTGCTGGCTTTGTAGCTTCCCGCATGGAATATAGCGGCGCCACAATCCCCAAAAAAAAGGAAGCGAAGCCTCCCCCTTTTCGTCTGCCCGCATTGGCGCCAACTGGGGCGCGCTCGGCTTGCGTGTCCTGGTCACATTTGAAGCCACAAAAGGAAAAATGTTGAATGTGTACTTTGTTTGCCTTGGCTTATGCAAACAGTGTACGGTAGGTTGTGCTTTTGCCCACCACCACCCCCCACCCAGCGACTTCTATGACGCTCTGAGCTGCTCCATTTATGAGCTGTCAAACAGGCAATCAGCGGCGAGGGAACTGACCTATCTGAAACGCCCAAGTGCGATGAACTCGCCTGTGCCAACATAATTCGGCAAATGTGTGCCATCTCAGCCGAGTATCTTTGAGCTACATTTGTATCTTTAGTGCAATATTGAAGTATTTTTAGTATGTACAAACACATTTTAAGCCAACTGATAACTGATATGACTAGCTAACTGATAACATGAATCAAATATTTATACCGAATACGTATCTCAAAAGGAATGACACCTGTGCTTATCTCCAACTACATCTCGAATGTTTACTAGCAATCGGTTTCGTCATAACCAATGACTCTTCCACAGATCTGACATAGAAACTGTGAACTTGTTTCTTAATTTGAGCTACAATCGCACAATCATAGAACAAATTTCGGTTACTAGTTGTTGATATCGCAATCTAGTGATATTTTATGCGTTATCTGACTTGGTTTCTGTCAGCAAACATAGTAATAGCACTCTACTTTTTTAGCTGGAATTTCCTTTTTGTAGCAAGACCTTATCAGAGCGGTTTATACTAAGGGTGATTGCTTCAATTCTGCTTTGGTAGTTGAGCATGATTGGTGTGAATTTTTGATATGCGTAATGTCTGACGTCATAGATGAAATACTATACATTTCATGTTAAACTCTAGAGAGTCAAGATATGTAAATGTGTTTGTGTGCGTGTAGTACACATGCCTATTTGAAATACATACAGGAGAGTAGCAAAATAAATTTCAAATAATTATAATAATAATACATATAAATACCTCATATAAATAAGTATAGAGAACCGAAAATAACGTAAGAGAGGTAATAAAATCCAAAGCAATCTTTAAATTGTTTAATTAGGTAGTAAAAACGCGGGAGTAGCAACAGTCGGACGCAGTGGACAGCAGGTCACTAACAAATACTAACACATGCATACTATACATACCCGCAATTGCAAAAGTACAGCGTCTACAACTCATTTACTTACTTTACTTTTTTAACCGTTGTTCATCAAGTTGCTAAAATTAAAAATAACAAAATAAATTTCAAATAATTATAATAATAATACATATAAATACCTAATATAAATACGTATAGGAACCGAGAATAACGTAATAGAGGTAATAAAATCCAAAGCAATCTTTAAATTGTTTAATGAGGTAGTAAAAACGCGGGGATAGCAACAGTCGGACGCAGTGGACAGCAGGTCACTAACAAATACTAACATATACATACTATACATACCCGCTATCGCAAAAGTACTGCGTCTACAACTCATTTACTTACTTTACTTTTTTAACCGTTGTTCATGAAGTTGCTAAAATTAGAAATAACATTAATAGAGATTAGATGAAACCTTGCAACGGCAATTCACATTCAATTCTAACTACTCTGACAGCAATACTATAATAGCATCGTATAGTATAGTAAATACTCTGATAAGCGTAAAACACTGACCCACTTGCGAGGGGAGCTTGATAACTATGTAAAGAACTTGTACCATGTCTTGTATGCAATTTGTAAAGTGGAATCCATGTAACAGTTTCAACTTGGGTGAATTCAAAGGTAATTCCCTCTTCCTTATTGCCATTTCGGCTTTGAACACAATCAGCATTCTTGTCTTATGCTTTATGAAAATGGAAAATGATGTGTGTAGATAGCGAGGAGAGTGGGAAGTGTATTATGCGCTCCCTAGTGCCTTCAGCATTGCTTCACACATGATGTGCTTTTGGCAGGTCGCCAGACGAGACCCAGGCGGCACCTCCTCGAAGTAACCACGAACCCAGCACGAATCTTGCCCGCATCTCTGTGTTGGATGAATGACTTTTTCATCACTCCCCCCTCCCAGTTGGGATGTGTGTGTGTGTATTTGTAAATGGATAATAAAACATTGCTTTCTCTGCTGTACTACTACTGCCTCACACTCGACTGCAGTCCCTGAAGCACTTTCCTTTATTGTTTTTCCATGCCTGGCATTTCATTTGTTGTCGTCGTCAGCCGAAAAGTGCACAATTCCCATTTCTTTGGGGAGTTTGTGTTTGTCGCTTGTTTATTTTTGACTTTTCATAAAAATAGTTTTGTTTTTCCGTTCCGTTTGTGACTTCTTGAAAGCAGAGAAGTGCAGTTTAGTTATGGCACACAGAGGAATGTGCTGCTATTACTAGAATTTTCAATGGAAATCTCTGTATGACTTATGTAGTTGATTATTATGAGTTGCTGTAAGAAAATATCTGCAGTATATTATAAGTAAATGACAGAGAATTTGCAGTAAATTGAGAATAAAATTTAAGCTTGAAATATTTGTATTTTATTTTATTAAATTAAATAGGAATATTATTTTGTGATATTCTTATATTTACAGATTGTTTGAATTTAATATATTTTAATATTCAAAATATTTTATTAAATTATGAGCTGTTGTATGAAAATATCTAAAGTATATTATAAATAAATGGCAGAGAATTTTCCGTAAAGTGATAAACTTTAAGCTTGAAATATTTTATTAAAGTAAATATAGATAGAAATATTCGTATTTTATTTTATTAAATTAAATAGGAATATTATTTTGTGGTATTCTTATATTTACAGATTGTTCGAAATTTATTTACTTTAATATTTAAAATATTTTATTAAATTATTAAATTATGAGCTGTTGTAAGAAAATATCTAAAGTATATTATAAATAAATGGCAGAGAATTTTCAGTAAAGTTAGAATAAAATTAAAGCTTGTAATATTTTAATAAATTTTAAATAAATATAAATATTCCAAAACTATTTTTTTTAATTAAATAGGAATATTATTTTATGATACTCTTATATTTTAATATTTTATTAAATTAATATAAATATAAATTTTCCACTTTTAATATTATTTTATGATATTCTTATATTTACAGATTATTCAAAATTAATATATTTTATTATTTAAAATATTTTATTAAATTAATATATTATATATATTAATAAAATAAAATAGGAATATTACTTTAAGATTTAAGATAATAATCTTATTCGAAATTAATATATTCTCTGCATATCTACAGAATTCGAATTTTAAAGTAATTTGTCCAGCTTTCTTCAGGACAAAAGCTTCAATTTCGTATAGAATTTTCTTAGTGATGAGCTCAGCTCGTAAATATTGTATCTCCCCTTTTTTTTATAGACTTCCAGCTTGCTGTTGACACTTTTCCTCTCAACTTGGCTACAGTTGCTCTTCACTTAATGTGTCCTCCCTGCCTGGGGCCTTTTATTACCATACGGTCTGCCAAACGGAAGCAATGTCCTGCTGTCCAGCTGCATCTATGCCAAAGCTCTGGGCATGAAAATAGTTTTTTAATTGAATTGACAAGTCTGGCATCCAATCAGCTCAGCTCAGCTCGTACAGTGCAAATGCCGCAAATATTTGCAATTTCGGAAGTTTCCCAGGGAATTGAGGGACTTTTTTACTGTGAGGTGTAACAAAAAACCAGGACATGACGACACAAATTGCTCGTGGCAAGTTACAAATAAAGTTGAGCGATATTGTTGCACTTCCCCCTCCCTCCCCTCTGTCGTGGGGCGGGTTTGATGGATGTCTAAATGGATAGACTGAAATTAATTTATAACTTTGTTGCCTGGAGGGAGATTTAGGTCGAGGATTGCTCAAGCTCAATTGAGTTGCGAAAGGCAGACGTAAAAAAGTTGTCGCTAGCATAAAAAACTTACGGTTTTTTATACAAATAATCAACTTTGCGGTTTATTAAAAAAGTACAAGTGGTATTTGCTTAGTTGGATTTCTTTTGGCTTACTATTAAGTAATTACTTAAATTAGTAATTAATTAACTAAGCATTTTCTGTCTGACTTGCTGATAAATTTAAATGCGCAACAGTCGGGTATTGTCTACACACCTTGTATTTATTTTAAAATTTTATAGACCATGTACTTTGATAAATTATGTACTACAGAGTCTATTAAGCTTTTATAGATTGGAGTCCACTTTAAAAAAATATGCGCAATTATCGAAATCTCATTATCGTCATAGATTTATTGGACATACTTATCATTTTGGCAATAAAATTTTTTATGCCAATGACGATGGCAATTGAACTAGCTAAATCAAAGTTCATTCAAGAAAAAATGGCATGATTATTATTAGGAACAAGTATGCCAGTACATAAATACATAATGAAGACATCAACTGCCGACTTGAAGTTACCCTGTTGAAGCAATAAGCAAAGAGAGCTTTGCCGCGCCTGCGCGACCTGCTCTCAGCGAAAGCAGAGAACGTAGTTTTGCATATGCAATACGCACACTCACTTCTGTACTCTCTCTCTTGGTTAATGCAGCGCTGTCCAACAGCAGTGGCAGCATCTTACTGTTGGCATAGCACGTTCTATGCGTTTGTATGTGTGTGTCTGCAAAACGCACTCTCACATCCATTCTCTTCCTTGACTAATGCAGTCTTGGCGCAGCGGCAGTGGCAGCCCTCACACTCTCGTGATCTAATGCGCTCTGTCAGTTTGCATATGCAATACGCACTCTCACTTCTGTACTCTCTTTTGGTTAATGCAGCGCTGCCCAACAGCAGCTGCAGCATCTTACTGTTGCCTATGTGTTTGTATGTGTGTGTCTGCAAAACGAACTCTCACATCCATTCTCTTCCTGGACTAATCTGCGCATAGCGCAGCGGCAGCGCCAACGGCAGCCCCTCCACTCTCTTGATCTACCCCGCTCTGTCCATTTGTACTTGTGCCTGTGTGTCTGCCTGCTGCTTACAGCTGCTTTGCACAGGTACACGATCTCTCGCAATAGTTTCTGGGGCACTCTGTGAATTTGTATGTGTGTGTCTGCAAAACGCACTCTCACACTCAATCTCTTCCTAGGCCAATGCAGCTTTCCGTAGTGGCAGCGACAATGGCAGCATCCTACTCTCTTGATCTAACGAACTCTGTCAATTTGTACTAGTGTTTGTGTGTCCTCATGCTGCGCACAGCTTATTTCCACATGTACACGATCTCTTGCAAAGGTTTCTATGTGTTAGTGCGCGCTTTGATTTGGGCACTCTGTGAGTTTGTATGTGTGTATGTATGCCTGCATCGTATTAAGCCCGCATCGCGTTAAATTATTAATAAACTTTAGTTTTGTTTTTAGTTTTTTTATTTATGAATATATTAATAACAATTTCGATAAAACACGTTATGATTAAATAAGTATTTTTATAAAGTACAACAAGCCTACACTCAATGCCACTGTTATGCAGTTACAGAACCCTAACATAACCTGTAAAACTTTTCAAGTATGGATTCAAACTGAAATGTGAACATCGTTTCCTTCGTTCGATCTGCTAATCAAGTTGGGTTTTCAAATGAAATCATTTCCGTATGTATCAAGGTAACCTCAAATCTATTTTTACTACGAGCTACTTTTATTTTAAATAATTTCGTATGATTCCGAATCGGTGAAAGCGTTGCGTGCATCAGTTTATGGAACAACATTCGATATTCGGACATTTGCTTGTGTTTACTGATTTGGGTAAGCAGCACAATACTATATGTAATTCCAATTGGGTTCGACACACAACTAACTGAATTGGAATCCACTAAAGATACTCGAAGATGAACCGCCATGAGAATGTTGTGTGCAAGGGATGCGGCAAGGTGGACTTCACGGGTCGCTGCTATCGCTGCCTGACCTGTAATGACTTCAATATGTGTGCCCAATGCTATGACATGGACTTTACCACCGTCCAGCATCTGTTCGATCATCCAGTGAAGTGTGTCTACACCCCAGCCGACGTGGAGATGTATTTTGGCGGAGAGTATATGAATGATCCGCCGCAGAGCTATCGTTGTCCCTACTGCAAGCAATGGGGCTACAATGAGTCCTCGTTTCTGGAGCATGTCACAGCGGAGCACGAGGGGGCCAGTGCACTGCTGGTGTCCACCATGGTCACACTGTTCGAGCAGCAGCAGGCGATCCGCCTCTTTCTGGAGGATGAGCAACTGGCGGTGTTTGCCTCAGCGGCCACGGCCCGGAATGAGCTGATGAGTCGTGTCGAGGGCTCACTGGAATTGCACCTGGAGCCATTGAATCCGAACGGTAGCTATCAGCGGGAACGTGCCGAGAGCTCGGTGAGCTTTCGTCCCGTACGTGTGGCACCCTGGGGTGGAGCTGAAGCTGCTGTTCCCACTCCCGACAATATAGCAATCAATAATGGTGCATATGTGGTGCCCGATGCGATGCGGCGTCCGAGTTTGCTGGAGACCGAGCGTGCCAATAGTCAGGCCTTGACCGTGCAACTGCAGCAGCGCATGCAACAGTTGCACCAGCAGCAGCAGCAACTCCAGCAGCAGCAACAACAACTGACACAATCATCGCTGAATCTGAACAATCTGTCTGACATCATGCGTTTCAATGAGCCAATGCCAACGAGTCGTTCCACACGTTCCTACAATTTTCGTTACAGTCCCACGGCACACAATGCCAACAGCAGCAGTGGCCGGTCCATCAATCTCTTTGGCACCAACCAGACTCCGACGGAGGAGAGTATGCGACGTCAGCTCTATTCGTATGGCACCACGCGTTCCTATCGCAATCGTCCTCCCCGGAATCATATCGAGGGCTACATGTCGAACAGTGGCAGCACCGGAGTTCGCCAGGTGCAAGTGCAGCGTTTGAGAGGAGGTCCTGGTCCTGGCCCTGGGGTCCCCGCTTCCGCATCAGCTGGACACACTCATAGCAATACTGGACGCTTTGTGGGCTTCACTGAGTTGACGGCTGGATCGAACAGTTATTTCAATCAGAACCCCCTAACCGGAGGATTCATGTTGCGCACCATTGAGGAGGAGGATCAACCGTCATCGCCAACGCCTAACAAACCAGCCACAGGCACCTCGGACTCGTCCAGTAAAGAGCTCGAACAGAAGCAATATCTGTGCTATCCGTTTCTGACGACCTCAACCACATCATCGACACAAACGGATGAGAGTCGCATCCAATTTCTGGAACAACGTGCTGAATTCGTGTCCCAACTGCTGGCATCAGTGCTCTGCGAGGAGGAGCTGACCTTGCCAAATGCCGAAGAGATCACTAAGATGACTGATGCAGATGCCTGCCTGGAAATCATGGATCCTGATCCGGATGTTGTGGTGCTATCTATTTGCGGTGCTGGCGATTCCAAGTTGAACAAGAAACAAGAACAACAGAAACAACATCAACAACAGCAACAACACAAGCTAAACAAGTAGAGGGTGTACTATATACATAACATAGGGTATCTAGTATAGTAACAGAGTTTATCTAGAGACTGGTAGACATATCATCAACACTTTTGGACAAGGATTTCATTTTCTAAAATTTATTTATAGTTTTTAGTTATGATTCAATACCAATTCCCTTTCGGTTCACCTTAGCACTAGATTCCCAATTTAGTCTATGCGAAATTTCAATAGTATTTTAATAGTTTAGTCTATGGCTTAGTGGTATTACGAATGGACTGATTAGAGCTTGTAAATCTCGGGTAAAAACTCTGCATATGAGATGTATATTTATCGATTGACTGTAATAAATTATTATTTGTTTTTAATCTTAAAGGGAATGGCTGTAACACAGTTGGGGGAAGCAACAGTCGGTTGCAACAGTTAAATAATAGTAATAAAATTTAGTGAATTAGTGTTATTACTATCTATAAGTTATAAACATAATGCCTTTGCCAAACTGCAATACTCTTAGCTCTTTATTCAAGCTGGAATGGCAGTAAAACAGTTGGGGGAAGCAACAGTCGGTTGCAACAGACAAATAATAATAAAACGTAATGAATTATTGATATTACTATCTATAGATAATAGATATAAGCTTTATATGCTTTTGCTAAAACTGCAAGACTTTGTTTTTTATTCAAGCTCGTCCTCAAGTACTTTGTTCTTTTTCTCAGTACAGTTCGAACAGTTGTGGAAAGCAACAGTCGGTTGCAACAGTTCAATAATAATCATAATAATAAAACTTGATCAATTAATAAGTTATAAGCTTTAAATGCTTTTGCTAAACTATAAAACTCTTTGCTCTTTATTCAAGCTCGTTCTCAAGTACTTTTTTCTTTTTCTCAGTTCAGTTCAAACAGTTGTGGAAAGCAACAGTCGGTTGCAACAGTTAAATAATAAAAGTTAATGAATTATTAATATTACTATCTACATACAAGTAATAGACAGAAGCTTTAAATGCCTTTGGTAAACTGTCAGACTCTCAGCTCTTTATTCAAGCTCTCGCTCTCAAGTACTTTATTTTTTTCTCAGTACATGCCCCAAGTGCCACAAAGCGCACATCATTAGGGGACTGTGGCATTGTGCTGAGGGTGCGGCATAAATCCAGCTAGGGCTAATTAAAAAGTCAACAGCCCGGCATAGAATCAGTGGCATCAGTTTGCGGCTGAACTCTTGACCCCAACCAAGAAAATGTAGCAAAATTATTTAAATTTTCATGCGGCATGAAAATGACTCAAAAGCAGCAAAATAAATACAATAAAATGAGGGGAAATGTGGAAAGTGGAAAGTGTAGCTGTAGCATATGCTGAAAATGTGTGTATTTTCTCTTTGGGAAAATAATTGCAAAAATGGAAAGCTTATCTCGTTTGCCACATGAAATGAAAATCCCTTTAGCGAGTCAATCAAGCGTGGCAAGTGGATGTTGCGTTTGAGTCTCTCTTTATAATGTATCTTAAATTGTCTTTTAATTTCATATACTTATATCCAACAACTGTATAATGGCTTGCCATTAGCTGTATAACAAGCGTATTAAACCTATGTTCATTGGCCATTCATGTGTGCTCAGATTCGTTATAAGCTACTTTATTCAATTGCATTCACTTATTCACTTGGCTGTTTAATATGCTATTCGTTATGCAGCAAATTGTAGGTGTGATTAGTTTGTTTTATTCGACTGTAAACAGAGACGATATATGGCATTATGATATCATAGATAGAAGAAACTTAAAGCAAACTCTTTAGTTCTTTTATAATTGTATCTAAGCAAATACACTCTAATTATCTTCCATTCAAAATCTGCTTAAATTCTTAGTAAAACTGTTTCAGCACTACACACCCTTTTCCACTCAGTAGCTGGCCATTGAAAATTGGTTTTTCCATATGCACTTGACTTTGGCACCAGGGAACAAACCGAGACACTGACCTTCAGTCAGTCAGAGAGACAGTGGACAAACTGTTAAGCTGGACTAAGCGACTGACCGACTGTAGTAGCTGCCACTGGGTTGGGTGTAAATTCAATACGGCATATGCGTGTGTAGAGGCAACAAATATAGCGATACACGGAAAGAAAAATATGGAGAGAAATAGTAGTATTTTGTGAGACATTGTTATGAAGATTGTGTGGAAATTTTAAAGATTTTCTTGAATGAAAGGGTGAATGATGGCTGAATGAAAGGTGAATGAAAAATTGAATAAAATGGGAAATGAAATAGTGAAAGAAATGTTGGAAAATATAGCGAATGGAATGGGGAATGAATTAGCTGATAAATTGATAAATGAAATAGCGAAGAAAATGGAAAATGAAAAAGTAAATGCCATGGGAATAAAATGAATAATTTAGTGATTGACATGCTGAATAAAATGCTGAATAAAAAGGGAATGAAATAGTGAATTAAATGGCGAATAAAATGGTGAATAAAATGCTGAATGAAATGCTGAATAAAAAGGCTGAATAGGGGTGGGAAATGGGAAAAGGAAATTGTAAATAAATTGGTGAATATAGTAGTGAATGAAACAGAGAATTGGTTAAACTAGTAGTGAATATAGTAGTCAATGAAATGGATAAATGAATTGGTTAAATCATGACTGAAAAACTGAATAAATTGGGAATTGAAATGGCGAATAATGGAAGGAATTGTATATTGAATAAAAAGTCAATTGCTAAGTGACTTTGATCATTGGCTCGTCTAACTCTTATGCGCCCCAAAAACCATTCCTAAACTAGCACTATTTCTTCCTTTTTTCGCACTGTGTACTCGGGCAAAGCACAACGACAACCACCATTTGTTTTTGGGGGCTAGTCCAACACTTGTTCACGCAATTGTGACATCATCAGGCACATTAACAACTCAAATCTGATACACTTTCTCTGCCTCTCTCTTGGTCTCTTCCCCTGCAGATATGCGGCTTACTACTGGAAGGTCTCGCGTGAAGGTCGTCGGGTGTATATGGATTATTATTACATGGAGAATGGTAAGCAGATCTATGGTGTTCCCATTGGTGGCATTGGCGGTGGCAGCATTGGACGTGGCTATGCTGGGGAATTCTGTCGCTTTCAGATGCGTCCTGGCATCTACGAGTACAATGTGGTGCATGCCAATCAGTTTATAGTGACCATTAAGGATCACAAGGGCTGCACCATCTTTCAGAGTTTGCTCTCGAAATGCAGGTGAGTCTGGGCAGTCTCTGTCTAATAACTTTAGCAACTAACCCTTGATTAATCGTTATTAAATTACTACATTAACTGAATCATCTAACATTTTTAATTGCCTGCAAACTGTGCTCAACTTGCAACTGCTTTCCGATTTACTAATTTCACGCCTATTTTCGCATTTGCCACTGCTTTCTGTTTTCTAGTTTATCGTTGATTTATTTGTGCCACTTTAATACTATATACTATTTTTAATGGCAGTTTTTATAGTCGTCTGTTTGGGCTAACACGCGATTGCTCAGTGTTATGTTTATTGTGATTGATTCCACTAGAGTTTGACAGCATTTATAATTTATCTACAGCCGCATAGTAGTTGCATCTATTTTTCAACTTGATTGAGTGCCATTTATAAAGAACTATATAACTGAAATATATTACAAAAAAAAGCTTTATATTTTGTAGAACAAATAACACTTCTTCAACTCCTCTTCGGCACTCTATAGAACGAGGTTCTACTACCCCTCAGACCTGACAGATATCGCCAAAGCAAAACCATGTAGTCT
Source organism: Liodrosophila aerea (assembly GCA_035045005.1). Classification (NCBI taxonomy): domain Eukaryota; kingdom Metazoa; phylum Arthropoda; class Insecta; order Diptera; family Drosophilidae; genus Liodrosophila; species Liodrosophila aerea. The sequence continues at coordinate 708,513 of JAWNNL010001374.1, forward strand.
GGCACGGTTCATAAAAGCCTCCGGCTGGACGTAAACCCTGTAGTCGGAGTAGTATCTACTTTATGCGGCATTATAATGGGCCTTGTTGGCCGGCCTATGTTAGCTGGGGAGGCCAAAATCCTTAGCCATAACCTAACCTAACCTAGAAATAGGAGAGCATAAAAAACGTAGTATCTAGATACTTTTTGTAGTTGTCCTTTAGTTTAGGCCTTTCTTTTACGTTTACTAAAAATGTAATGAATTTATAGCGCAAATTATAGGTACGCTCCCACTTCCACCTCCTATAGTTCCTGTATTAAATTATAAATCGAACTATAGCTAGTTCAATTAAACTGCTACTTCCACTTCCCATATACTCTTGGATATTCTTCTACTTCTTTACAGCTCATATAATGTACTTAATAGATATGTTAATACCCTGTAATGTGCTGTATGCTGTATCCTACATCGTATAGACTATTAGACTTTCATTAAACCTTCCAAGTTATTCCAACTTTTAGTGAACTGAAGTGCATTTATTTTGCTGACATACTAAACACTCTTCCAGTTACAATACATACACTGAATACCCTGTAATATATACTGTATATTATTGTATATTTGTAAACCACTCCTACTTCTACCTCATGCTCTATCTCTAAACACTCTCCACTGGTCTTCTGCTAACCCACTAAACGGTCTAACTAATGACAATGATATACTAAGTATTACTCTATAATTTTCATCTGAAACGGAATGTTCTCTTCTCTCATTTTGGCTGCACACCCACAAAACAACAACACCATCGTCAAAAACAACAACAACAACAATAACTAATAATAATTCTATGCATAATCATTAAATAAATAATAATATACTCTATATGGTAAATGGAAACGATTTCAATTTGGGTTTATTGTTGCTTTTGGAATACGATTTGATTTGCTCCTTTGCCTTTTTGCGTGCGCTGATCAATCACATACCACATATATATATATACATGCATATATATCTATATAGCACCAAGTCACATAAAGCAAAGACCAACAACAACGATGCCGAGGCCGATGAGGCTGAGGTAGCACAGAAAACTAAATGTCAACTGCCCAATTGCAGCAGCCGACCCCGGCATCCCCTGAGTGCCTGGCACTCGAATATCGAGGATTCCCGATGCAGCTATACGGGCCTATATCCACGCGCCTGGACCGAATACGATCTATCGCATTATGGTGTACGTTTGGTCTGCCGTCAGATCTCACCCGTCATACCGCATGAGTACAAGGAGTCGAGTCTCCCCTGCGCCGTGTTCGTTTGGTCGGCGGAGAATGTGTGCGAGCAGGAGCGTAAGGTATCCATCACGTTCACCTTCAAGAATGGCACCGGGAACAAGAAGCAGGATGCGGAGGGCAATGCCGAGTCGCAGCTAATCAGCGAGGGCAATGCCAAGGGTGTGGCCATACGCCAGACGATCAATGAGATGCCCTGTAGCTACAATCTGGCCTGCCGTGTGCTGCCCGAGATTAGCATCACACGTTGTCCCCAGTTCGATCCGGCTGGCAATGGTGAGCAGTTGTGGCAGCAGCTCAAGGAACATGGCCAGCTGAATGAACAGCCCACCTCGGAGACGCTAAAGAGTGAGTAGCTTGTTGAGAATCAATGTGAATATGAATATGTTTCTAATTGATATTCCCTTTTCCAGCCAAGGATATTGGTGTTGCTGTCTGTGCACAGTTGGCACTCAAGCCACACGCTTCGCATGAACTGGAGTTTGTGCTGGCCTGGGATATGCCCAAGATACAGTTCCCTAGAAAGCTGCAGACCCACACACGCTACTACACCAAGTACTTTGATGACAGCGGCGAGTCAGGACCCAGGATATGTGAATATGCGCTGAAGCATTATGCCAGCTGGGAGCGTCTCATTGATGCCTGGCAGCGACCCATACTTAACGATGAGTAGGTCATCAGTGTAATCCTAAGAGTTGTACATTATTTATATGGTATACTTCTCTTTTAGTGGTCTGCCGGATTGGTACAAGTGCGCCATCTTCAATCAGCTCTATTTCATCTCAGACGGCGGCACATTGTGGCTCAAGTGCGACTCCTCGCTGGGTCAGCAGTTGGCCTTTGATGATCCACGCTTGGCCTATGGCCGCTTTGGCTATCTGGAGGGGCACGAGTATCGTATGTATAATACATATGATGTACATTTCTATGCATCGCCCGCCTTGGCACATCTCTGGCCTAATCTGCAAGTGAGTCTGCAGTATGATTTCAAGGATGCCATTGGCGCTGAGCTCAATGATACACGTAAAATGCTCTACGATGGCAAGGTGATGCCGCGCAAGGTTAAGAACTGTGTGCCACACGATCTTGGCGATCCCGATGAGGGTAACTATTGACTACTATCTTTTGTCTGCAGTTACTAATAGAATTTTGTTTGACAGAACCCTTTACGCTTATCAATTGTTATAATATACACGATGTCAATGAGTGGAAGGATCTCAATACAAAGTTTGTGCTACAGGTCTATCGGGACTACTATGTGCTGAATGAGTTGGCCCAGGCACAAGCGGATAATGCCAGCAAGTTTAGCTCTATTGAGTTTATTGACAAGGAGAGCCTCTACGAGCTGTACACGCAGGATAACAAGCGCAAGAACTCGGCGGATGAAAAGCAGCGTAAGTACTGATGAAAGATAGAGTAAAGTGATGTATAGTAATCGTTATATTACTTCCTTACAGAGAATCGTAAATCGGCCTCCATGTACATCAATGAGACAAACGGCAAGGTTTACCTCATGGATGCCATGGGATATCTGAAGGCCATGTATGGCGCCTGCAAGGCCATAATGGAACGCACCATTGAGTATGATAAAGATAACGATGGCCTGATTGAGAATACCAAAATGCCGGATCAGACCTATGACTCGTGGGTCATGGATGGCCCCAGTGCTTATTGTGGCGGCCTGTGGCTGGCAGCTCTGCAAACCATGTCCGTTATGGCCACACTCTTGGATCAGCCCAACGATTGCCTGCGCTATCAGGACATACTGGAGAAGGGCAAACATTCGCTGGAGGAGAAATTGTGGAATGGCAGCTATTACCGTTTCGATTTGTCGCACGGTCATCGCGATACGATCATGGCTGATCAGCTATGCGGCCATTGGTATCTAAAGTCATGCGGTTTTGATTACGAGATCTATCCCAAGGAGAACGTGCGCACAGCATTGAAACGTATCTATGACAACAATGTGATGGGCTTTCATGAGGGCAATATTGGCGCTGCCAATGGTTTCATAGCGAATGCCAATGAGCCCACTAAACCTGGCCATGTGGACAATAGCAACATACAGGCCGAGGAGGTGTGGCCAGGTGTGGTGTATGCTCTAGCCGCTACCATGATACAGGAGGGCATGTTCGATGAGGCATTTCAAACAGCTGGCGGTATGTACAAGACCATATCGCAGCGCATTGGCATGAACTTCGAGACGCCAGAGGCTCTGTACGGCGAGAAACGTTATCGTTCGATTGGCTATATGCGACCATTGAGCATTTGGTCAATGCAAGTGGCCTGGGAGCGGCGCCGAGCGCTGCGTGACTAAAATTCCACACAAAGTACAATCTATGGCTAGATGATTTACATACTTAACTATACCTAACTACTACCTATATGTATTTGTATGTACGCGATACCAAAGATATTTCTAAGCTATCACAAAATGAATGGTTCTTTAGCTTTTAGTTTGAGAGTTGAAACGAGCTTAAATGGCGGCACCGGGAGCGCCCCTAAATATGAAATGGTATTCATGGTGTTTAAACAAAAGCTTTATATATATTATTGTAAACTGTATATGTATTAATGTATTTTTCTACACTTGAGTTCAGTCGTTTGCTTTGTTCTCTCAATGTCTTCTCTTTAGCTACTAAGTCGGTCAGTCAGTCAGTTAGTCACCTGCTAAACGCTCTGTACAAGTACAAGTATTCATGAATGAACAAAAATTGCACAAGAAAACCAAAAGTATTTAAATGTTATTTGTATTATTCATTATAATGTTCAATTAATTATATGATATATTTAAATGTGCGTGTGTCTACCTAGCGAATTATACGAATTACAAGTTGCGTGGCAAATATAATACACAAATATAAACTTTTATGCTTTTCAAAATTTAATTTTGCCTCACTTAAAGCTAATCAACAACAAAATAAAGTGTAATCAGTCGAATACTTGCTGCTAATCAGCTGCTGCGTGTTCCTTGCTTGTGGATTTGTAATTTTCCCATTGCTGCAGGAATTTGTCATACTCTCGCCTGCTGCGGCACAGTATTATCAGCGTGTTGGGCCGACAGCCTAGCGCTGCCAGCTCTTCCATGCGTTTCTTTGTGGTTTTTAAACTATGGCACAGTATACGCGGCACCTGAGCAATCTCGAAGCGCGTAAACTTGGCTTCATTCAGTAAATAATCCAGCACTTCTTTAATCTGTGGAATACATATAATATCGTTAATTGAGTTAAACTATTGTAGTTACTTAATGCCTTTACCTTTGTAACGCGCACTGTGTTCACCTGCGGATGTCTGTCCATTATGGCTTTGGCTTCAGTCACAGTAAATTCCAAACGATGTGCCACATACTCCACAACCGAGGAGAACTTGCCCAGCACTTGCAATTCGTCCAGCGACAGCTTGAGAGATCTAAGCAAATATAAGAGTTAGATAGTTGAACTTGTATAAATTTAGTCAAGCTTACTTCTGTAGTATGGGCTCCGGGCAGCGCACCATCCAGGGCATAATCTTATCTTTCTTGGCACGTTTGGCGCGCTCTAAACGCAGCTCTACGGACTTGGGTGTGTAACGAAAAGCCCAGAGATCTTTAAGTATATTAATAGGCGACACATTGTAGTGTATCATATGCTCCAGATTCTTCTCAAACATTTCAAAGGGCATTTCCAAGATGAACAATCGTTTGCATAGATATTTGGTAACAATCTCAGGGCTGACTTCCAGCTTTTCACTTATGTAGTAAACGCGATTCTTTTGAGGTAATTCATTAGCTTCGGAATTTAAGGCACTAACCAGCTTACGAAGACGGGGCACAGTGAGTCTCAAGAACGGCACAAAGTCATTAAAGTCTCGCATATGCATTGATTTGATTAGCTGTATTTTCAGCTCCAGGCGTTCTAAAAGTAGATACTATTAGAGAATTTTGAATGATATAAAACAAATTCAACCGTACTCTGGTCCAAGGCTAGCACCCAGGGATGCGATACCAAGCTCTGCTTTGTCACGCCCTCCAGATGCAGCATGTCCAGCGTTTGTGTAAGACATTTAGTGCGGTAGCAGCGTTGCACTTGCTCATCTCCCATAATGCGCTCCACATCATCTGCACTAAGACGAAAACGCGTTCGTATGTCTGCAATCAAATCGATGACCTTACTGCCCTTTTCCAGCTCTGCTCGATACGGCAAATAATCATTCTCCACCTCACTGCCAAGTGGAGTCGCTTGACTGCTAATCCTGGCCGATGTAGTCAACGCCGGCTTGTTGTTGTTATCATATTGTGTAAAGAGCGCACGGCGTGCTACCAGAGGCGCTGTTGAGGTAGCTGTGAGTGTCGACTGTAGAGGCAGTTTAAGTGCGCCTTCGAAGCTGCGCAACAGGTTACGCAACATATTTATGTTTATTGTATTGTTGATGTGATAAACTACAAAATTTAATAAACAATTCAGTGCTCGTTGAATAATATAAAGTCGAGCTGATTATAGCACGACCACATCGCAAAGAACATATCGATATTTGCAGCGATATCGCAGTTATCGAAATGTGTGGTGCAGCGCTGTCAACTCTTTAGCAAAAAAAGAAACAAATAAAGAGTAAAAATAGCTAATAAGAAGCGAAAAAGTTACAATAAGAAGATGAAATGCATTTAAAATAAAAGTAAGTTACTTTTTTAAACCAATCGGCATTTTCAACATATTGAATTTGTTGGCGGTAAAAAAAGGGCAACACTTGTTGAATGCGAAAACAGGGTTGCCACACTTGCGGTTTTTGTATATGTGAAAATCATATGTTTAGAATTCTAGCGCCCAGTGTGAGGCCGGAGTAAGAGCTGATACGGCATTCGAGTCGGTCGCGCGAGCCCGTAGCACAACGATCAATCAATGAAATAATACTGAGCTTAGTGTTTAATAATTCAAGTGCTAAGTACTTGCAAAAAAGCACACATACAACAACAACATGGGGCGACGCGGCACCGATAACAACAAGAGCGGCATAGCTGTAGGTCTGCTGCTGCTGCTGTTGGTCACCTGCTTTGGTGAGTAATTCGCAAAAGAACTGTAGTTATTTGAAGAGTGCGAAGCACGTAGAAAGCGCGGGTTGAATGAACTAAGCCAAGTATGAAAGATAAAAAGGAGTAACTAAAATTAATATTATCCAATCGCATCACAGCTGATTGAGCAGCCAGCGACTTGTTGATAACCTTTTGAACTCTGTCGTTGCTGCTCAACAAGCTGAGCTTGTAGTGGGAGAAAGTTGTGCGCCAGTTGCTAATGACGTGTACCATTATCATTCTGTCTCTCCCTCCACTTTCTACCATACAGCTCCAACGCGGGCCTCATTAATTCCACACGGCACGCAGCAGTTCTTTGAGCTACAGAGTAAAGTAAGCTTGGATCAGCTCAACGGCATTCCATCAGACGATGTGAGCTATACGTTTGAGACGAAGCTCAAGGTGAATTCGGTATGGAGCCAAGAGGAGGATCAGCTGCTGGAGATTTATCTGAGCGAGAGTCGTGTGAGTGCACCGGGTAAAGGAGCACAGCGTAAGGAGCGTGCTATCAGCAGCCTGCCGGACAGACCGTTCTATGTGGCGCTGGTCAAGGGTCAGCCGCAGCAGGTGATAGCGTATACGTCGCGGGATCAGTCGCTGCTCAATCTGGAGCGTGGCATTGCTTCGCTGTTGCAGTTGCGCTCCTCCAGCACCAACTCAGCGGATGAACTGGATGTATCAGGCCATTGTCGCGTGCGTTACGACATTAAATCCTCCACGCGCGTAGAGAAAACCAAAACAGATTGCGCTCTCTGGGACCTGCGTGTCAACTATCATCCCGAAGAGGCTCTGGGTGTCACCCAGCATTCCCAGGAGCAGGTCCACTATGAGCTGTCTGCCGATGGCGCTCTGCTGCGAGCCGAATCCACCGAAACGCATCGACTTACGCTGGCGGCCAAGTCGGATGTGGGCAGCTTAGTGCGTGCCAGTCTGCGTCTGCAGCATGTGGCACAAGGCGAACAGGAGGCGGTGCCACAGCTAGAGTACGCAACACTGGATGCAGCCATTGAGAGCTTGTTGGAATGGTATCGTGTGTTCGAGATGGAGGCAGATGTTGATGGTATCATCAGTGAACTAAAGGAGCAAACAGTAAGTGTGACATGTAGAGATGCATTCAGAAGTAATCTACAGTATTCTTCCACAGCTGCAGGAGCAATTGGAGCAAAGTCTGAAGCATTTACAGCCGGCAGATGTGGGCAAATCCTCGCTAGCATTGGCCTATGCTCAGCTAGTGCCACTGGCGCGTCTCACCATGCAGGCACAGTTCGAGGAGTTGCTGGATTCGCATGCCAAGCTAGCCTCACTGTTGGTGGATCTACTAGGCGCAGTGCAAACCTATGAGGCACACAATGCCACCTTCACTCATTTCTACAAAGGAGCAGAGACCACAGCGCAATCACTGGAACTGCTGGAGAAATATTTGCAATCGCTGGCTGTGGCCACGCACCCCGAACGCACCATCATCGAACACCTCTACGGCTGGCTGCAACAGGAACAGGTCCACACCAAGCAGGCCAAGCTCAGGGATAGCGTGCTCCAAACGATGGCGACGCTAACACGCCAGAGTGGATTCGATGCTAATGATCCTTTGCTGCAAAAGATTCGGGAATATATACTGGAAGGTCTGACTAGTGAAAATGATGCCACGCTATATATACATGCTCTCCAAAATCTACGAGATCTCATGACCATTGATGTGCTACTGCAGCAGGCCATGCTTGCGGATCAACCCAAGACATCCGTGGCTGCTTTGCAGGCATTGAAATCTTTTCCAGCACGCAGCTTTGCTGAACCGCAACGCCAGCAATTTGAGAGCATCTTCTACCAGCGCCAGCAACGATTTGATAGCTCCGCTCGCACCCTGGCCTTGGACATACTCGTATCCATGAGACCCAACCCGGAGCAGCTGGGTAATCTGCTCGATTATCTAGCCTCCAATGACCGTCAGTTTGAGATTAAAACTTATGTACTGCAAAAGCTGCGCATGCTCGCCGAGATTTGTCCACGTTTCAGGGCCATGTTCCAAAAGGCGCTGACGCAACGTGACCATGTCAACAACTACAATGTGCTGGGACAACGAGGTAAGTATCTAGTATGAATAGATCTTTCTTCTAGCTAATTCTATACCCTCTTCTCGTAGGTCTGACCACCGTGCTGACGCGACAGCTGTCCCAATCGCCCGCCTTCAATGAGACGCTGCTCAGCACTCAGGAGGTGTACCAGGGCATACTGAAACGTGGCTCTGTGGAGTTTCTGCTCCACGCCGGACGCAATGAGGCAAGTAGCTTTAAGCTGGGCATCTATACTGCTGGCCTAGGCTCACTGGTAGGCGATGGCGATGTGGATGATGGCAATGATCGCATACCACCCGATGATGAGCTGCAAACTGAGGAGACTGTCACGGCAGGCATGGAGATTAGCGTACAGGGCGCTCAGCTGCGTCCTTTGATCTTTTTCACTGGTCAAACGGAACTGATGGGTCACGTGTGGGGTGGCACTGCATCGGACACTACACCTGCTTATCAGGCCACCACTCTAGCCCAGGATACTGAGCACTATATTGTCCTGGCATCGGGTGCCACGCTGCATTGGCGGCTGCTTGGCGCTCGCAGTGTGGATCTGAATGGCAAAGTTGGTTTCAGTCTCTGGAATCGCAATGCCCAAACGGAAATACAACAAAAGTGAGAAGAACTTTCTTTGATATCTAGCCAATATTTATACTATATCTTTATATCTTTAGCACGGGCAGCGCTGTGGTTGGCCACTTAGCTGTGGGCTTTACCCAAGCCAAACTTGTGCAGGATTTCACACTGACCCACGAACCCAAGCTCAGCCTGCAGGCGCATCTGGACTTTTATAGCGGCATTAAGCTGTGCATGCAACTGCAGCGTCCGGAACAATTGCTTACGTTAGTATATTTATAACTAAATATTTATATTTATTAATCTTCCTTTTTAATGCAGTCATTCCAATACTCGCTCCGTTTATCTGCAAGGTGTGGAGAAACCGTATGCAAAGCATTTACGCTCCCAACACACGCACAAGTCGGCGGGTCGCACTTTTGCGCTGAACCAAAAGAATAACGAAATGTGCAACCTTATATTTGGATATTCCTAAGATAACTGCATTTATATTTTATAATGAAAATAAGACTCATATTAGCTGTAAGCATGCATGGAGATTATTAAAACTTTTCAAAGAAAGCGTGGTTTCAATTTCAAATGCGCGCCCTGCTCTTGCGATAATCGATGTCTGATTTCGCTCTACTATCGATACATGGGCAACACATTAAATACACTGTTACCACTTGATAACTAATAAGTGTGCTAAATATGAATAAAAGAAGGGCCAGCGGAGTAGAAAAAACGCCGATACATTGTTGTAAATAATATTGAAACTATAACATTTGTTATAGATAAATCAGTAGCTTTTATGACGACAAATGCTCTAAAAAAAATGGCATTTGAAAATTAACTTGGGCGCACTCTGTTATTAACATACTGAAGAAGAAGAAAAAATGGTTTGCGCAATAGGAAAAATTAGTGCCATTGCGCCAACATATAAAAAAGTGCCAATTTTGGCGCAAAAACGCCAAGTGCGGCAGTCGTGGTGATATTGCTAAACGTGCACACTCTGGTCAAGCGGTACATAAATAAACACATTTATTTTAGATAATATTTCTGTTCGCGTATTTATTGGCTGAAACGAAAAGTGTTTAATACAAGTATTATACAAAGTGGCAACAGATGTTGCAATATGTGTGCTCAAAGGTAAAAAGTGCAATGTTTATCAAATGTCATGCTGACGATGCTGTGGAAATTAGGCCACAATTCCAATGTGTCGCGTTTCTAATGTGCGTGTAACTGCATGTGGTTGTGTGTGTGTGAGTGTGTGTGTGTGGGGAGGCCTGGCCTGACCGTGCATATTCGCACACTTGTAAACTTTGTAGAATCCCTGGGGGCCCACTATTTGCTTCACAGCTGTAAGAAGCAGAAAAAAGCAAACCTCTGCTAAATATAAAACCCGCCCAAAACGTTTTGTTTATCAAACTTATTGGCAGATATTAAAAGCGTTAAAATTATTTAAGTGACGGCTTGTGCGGTGGCTGCCGAGACGATTATTTATAAAGAAAGGTGTTAAGTAAATGCAGACAGGCGCTAACAGAATAAAAATATACGCATCATTATTGAACAAGATTTTTTTCTTCGCCTAGCAGCCAACAAAAACAACAACAACAACGCACATGGGGAGCGAGAGTCTGATTCGGAGAGCGCAACAGAGAGAGAGAGAGTGAGCAGAGCAGAACTCCGTCCTGTGGTTGCAGCTGTGTTTGTGACGTGTTCCGTTCGAGTGTGTGGGAATTCGTGTGCGATGTGTGAGTGTGTGTGCGTGTGTTGCGTGAAGTTGCAATAAAAAACCACGTGTAAAGAGCGTGCGCTGCATTTTGTGCAGCGAGCAGCAGCAGCAGCCGAGTAATGTGCATATGGCACTTATCGAACTGCTCCAATAAGAATTACGCTGTGTCGGCGATAAGCTAATTAGCCGGTGAATACTCGTATGTAAGTTCGCATTAATAAAAGAAGAAGAATAATCGCAGTCGCAAGTAAAAGAATTCAGTCCGTCCACAAGTGTGTGTCTGTGTGAGGGGAGAGAGAGACGAAGGCCATTGGGTCGTGTGCTCCCTACACTCACACACACACACATGCACGCACACTTGCGCAACTGTGGCGCTCTTGTCTCCACTCTCGCTCTCGCTGTGCCTCTCCCGTAACGGTATCAAAAGCGCGCTCACGCCTGACTGGCAGTCTGCCCATAACGTCACAATTCAGTTGATTTTCAGCGCTCATAGCGCAAGGTAGTCGCCGCAACGCCTCTCGATTGTGTGTTTAAAGAAAAGTAATCTTATTGTGCATTCGGTGAAGAACAGAAGAAGTAAAGGAAAAAGAGAAAGAGAGAAAAAAACAAAAGCAGTATAACAACAATAGCAACAGCAACAACAACCACATGCAAATTGTGTGCAGCCAATGAAATGCTGATATCCACTTCCTTCATGTAGAATTTACCTGTGAAAGTGAAAACGAAAACGCAAACGAACGAGGCAAGCAAAACAAAACGCGTGTGCAGCAAATAAGAAACGTAATCACAAAAAAGAGAAAAACAAAAATACCCAGACACAACGTAAGAACCCAAAGCATAAAACGAAAACAAATATCGACAACTGCAGCCAGCGCAGCAGCATCGACGAAAAACAGCCAAAAAGGAAGGGCAACCAAGTGGACGACGAAGACGCAAAGCAAGCAACGAAAATAACAAGAACAACAACAACTAACTCAGCCACTGTCAGGTAAGTGAATGCATCTTGAATTCGCAGCAGACTCTACTTAACTTCTATGACTCAATATTTAAAGCTCTTAACACTCAATAATCTTAGTGTGAGTCAGTGTGAATCTAACCAATAAATATCCAACTATCATTTGGGATTTTTTTTGGTTAGGCATAGGGAAGTCTTTAGGTTGATTCTGATTAGATAGACAGTTTGTACGTATACAGTTTATGACCAAATTGCAGGGCCTTAAATTATGGAAGATGTTTTGAAAATTTATAAGTTGACGTTAGACTCAAGTCGAATGTTATCGCTAAATTATGAATTATGATATGAGATTATGATATCTATTTGAGTAAATATTTTTGCCCAGATTAAACTGGCTTTAATTAAGTTTCTGGCAAGTGTTTGTGGTGCTTATAAATGATGTAAGAAACTATTGAGTACACTCAGTATGTATCTATATGTACTATGTGACTCACTAAACTCTGAACTTGTATAACTTATAGATAAAACTCAATTTCCAATGAAACCATAAAGTTTGCACTCCAAACATTTGCCTCACCTCTCACCATTTGCCCGAAAATTCCATAAATATTTTGTCGTACACATTTGCGCTCCCGGGCATAATAATAAACAACGTAATTACTTCATTACAGTCGAGTCGAGTCTTAAACTCGCCTGAACTTTGCCAGGAAAATCGAAAAGAAAAGCCACAAAATCGAAATCAATTTTCGCTGGCAAATAACTGGAGCTTATCTTATCTGACCCAATTAAGTGGTTTAACAGGTTACAGGGTGGCTTACATGCCAGAGTCTATGCCAACAAATAAATGCCTGTTAAGTTCGCAAACAGAGTCAGTATAGAGTTTTTTTGACTGGCAAATAGACAAATTATGTTTGGGTAACTGTCACAAATAGCCATTGGATCACTCGCTCAAATTGGCCAAAAAAAGAAAAACTGTAAACTGTAACTTAAAACGGGGTACGGGGTCCGTCGTCGTCCGGCTTTATCAACGGTGGGGCGGTGGTCCAGTCAGTCAGTCAGTTCACGTGACCGACAGCCAACAGCAAAACGACTTTTAAAACCTGTGTCCGATTCGTTGCGATTCGTTTCGTTTCGATTTATGCTTTCAAAATGTATGTACGTTAGTCTGAAGCAATCAACTGCAAAAATATAGCAATTACGTATCCAATCCAATCGTATCATACAAATAAAAAAATTATTAAAGAGCCGCCTAGTACTGCAGTAGTATTTTGCCAGCGAATGCTCGATAATGAGATGCTCTGTAGATTGATTAATCAAAAGACGGAAATGTATTATTAAATCGAATTCACTCAGTCATATTGATAGAAGTGCTTGTACTGATTCACGCTCTTATCAAAGTCTTTGTTATCGCCTCTAAATTTAATTAACATTGTGCCTCGCTGGGCATCTTCAGATTGATGTACTTCAGTATGATGTTCGCACACTGGGCCAGCTTAAGTGTAGCTTCAACTTATTCATAATTTGCGGACTACTACAGAGAGAGGAAAATGTAGTAACTTGTACCTAAAACTAGGAATTTCAGAGTATTAGAACGCTCTACTAAAATATCAAATCATAAACATATAATCAGTATCATTATCTATTAAAGCTAGCATAGATTGTAGTATACTTCACTTCACTTCACTTCACTTCACTTCACTATAACCAACAGTTAAGTTTGAATGATACACTTTCTTATCTAGCTTAAGTGTAGCTTCAACTTATTCATAATTTGCAGACTAGTACAGAGAGAGGAAAGTAGAGTAACTTGTACTTAAAACTAGGAATTTCAGAGTATCTAATACTTTCTACTAAAATATCAAATCATAAACTTATAATCAGTATCATTATCTATTAAAGCTAGCATAGATTGTAGTATACTTCACTTCACTTCACTATAACCAACAGTTGAGTTTGATTCGAACACTTTCTTATCTAGAACAATAGTCGAACTTAAGCTATACCTACCCTTCAATCTAGCAGAATCTTCACTCTCTATATGTCAGCTACTATATACCTGCATATCAGGCTACACCTAGGGTATTAACAGTATAAAAAATATACAAATGAAGCGGACATGCAACTGGAAACGCCTGCATGGGGCCAGAATCAATCGATTTCAATAAGTCGACAGAGTGCAACTCAGATCTCGAATCGCATATCTGAGGTAGGAGGAGGTATATGCGATTTGTGTACGTGCCTTGACGACGACGACAAACTTGCGTCGATTGATTTGATTTATGCCGTGAATCATTGCGTCTATGATGGAAATGCAGCTTATAAAAAAGTCACATACTACGACAGACAGACAGACTGACTGACAAAGCTAGTTTTCATTTTCGATTTTTAACTCGGTTCATTCAACTTTAGTTAGTGCTGGCTTTTTATCTATGAGTTGTAGTTGTTTTTGTCTTTTTTTCGGCCAACTAACCCAATGAAAAACTCATGCTACACTTAGTTCTTAGTTCTTTGTGCTAGGCACAGGTGATTGTGTGTTTTTCTTACACAAAATCGATAACTTTGTGTTACTGTTGTTGTTGTTGTTGTCTGTCGTGTCAAAAACTGCTGAGCTGTGCGTTATTTATAGGTGACAGCTCGGCCCTGCCCTGCCCTGCCCTGCCCTGCCCTGGCATACCCTACTCCTATCCTCTGCCCTACCCTGCCTGCTTGACCTGTCAAAGGCATTTTAGTTGAAGAGCGTTCCAAATTCTATGCTTTATCTAAGGCAGGCTAATACACTGTAAAAGAAGTGCTAGTAACTTGATATGTTCAAGGCAGAAAAGTAATATAAGTATATAGTTTTTTATGGCAAATGTGTAGAATGAGATATAACCTCTAGGAAATAATTATATGAGCAAGCAAAATATACTTTTTTAAGAGACATTTCAGTAAGCATCATACTATGATAAGGCTCACTTTATTTCACATATAAATACACATTTCTTGCAGTGTAGCTTTTGCTATTTTATTGCCATAAATTGAGTTCGCTTTAGTTAGTGATTTGTATCAGCTTTTTGGCGTGCCTTAGCATGTATACTAACATGAAAGAAACTGTATAATAATTCACTTCGTTACTATATGTTGCGCAATGTCCATGTCTGTACAACTGTGTGCGTGTGTGTGTGTGTATCTGTGTGAGCTTTATTTACTTGCTACTTTATACGCAAACAAATTTTGTGTTTACTTAACAAGATTGATTCTAGATTGAATTTTATTGCCATTAAAGCTGCGTACATTATAAATTGTGATAACTGGACTACTACTAATACTAGTAGCTGTACTATCAGTAGTACTAAACGAGTCAATATGAGTTACATTTACTACTCACCCTACAATTGAAATGGTTTTTTGTATTACACACAACTATCAATCTGCAGTTATTTAATGTGGCTCAATCTATCTCGATTAACATTTTTAGTTGTACTCGTATTCATTCAGATATTTATACACGCTAAATCATTTTAGTTTCAGC
The DNA here is from genome assembly GCA_035045005.1 of Liodrosophila aerea. Taxonomy (NCBI): domain Eukaryota; kingdom Metazoa; phylum Arthropoda; class Insecta; order Diptera; family Drosophilidae; genus Liodrosophila; species Liodrosophila aerea. Next base: position 723,644 of record JAWNNL010001374.1, read on the forward strand.
CGTCACATGATCCAATGATCCAACTTTTTTGTCGGCCTTAACTCGTGCTATAAACTTTATGTATGCTAGGGAGGGGGAGGGGGAGGGGGCATCTAAAATTACAATACCCACACGCTCATAAATCCTAATCAAATTTATTAAATCAAGTACAATTCCGATGTTTTTTTCAATGTGTTAATCAGGCAACAGAGCAACAATAAAAATATGATACGCCCACAATTTGCTACACACAGCTACAGAGAAAGCCGAAAAGTAAATATAAAAAAGTAACGACTAAATATGTATAAATAATTTTTAGCAAGCGTGTGTGTGTGCGAGTGTGTGTGTGGGTATATAACGTACTACTACTACAACTCAGAGATATCAGACAATCAATTGTCTGGTGCTGTCCGGCTCTGGGTAATTGTGCGGCATTAATTTGTGCAAGTAATTTCATTGACGGGGTCTCTCGACAACAACAACAACAACAACTACAGTAACAACAACAAGTGCATATAGTAGTCAGATCTGCTCAGTTAATGAATAAAGTTAATAATTAAACGCAGTTTATGACTACTTAGTAGTGTAAATATTTGTATAATTTCCCCTTGGATGCAATAACCTTGATTTTACTACTGTTATTGTTGCTATATTCATGGGTTTATCAGCAGCGTCTGTTAATTTATGACATTATGTTTCGATTAGACCAATTTGAATGCAGCCTTGTTGTAATTTGTTGCCAAGTGTACAGTGCATATAGTGACATATTCAGTGCGTTTCATAATCATAAGACACTTTAGAATTTATTAAAATAAAATTAATAGGATTCTTGCCAAACCGATTGTTAGACGTTCTCAAAAGTCTAGAACATTATACTAAATATAAAAAAAAATGCAATAAAATGTTTCATCTTATTTATGATAATGAAACAAGGTTTTTAGAAAGGTTTAATCACCAAATATAAGTTATATTTAAGTGTCTTATGATTATGAAACGCACTGTATGATCTGCTCTTATCATCAGCTTATATAGACTTGTATCTCTATTGTATTACACTTTCTTAAAGCTAGCTTCAAGTCTGCCATTACTCTCTATTAGCAGTGATTCTGCTTTGTTATCTGCGCAGACTGATAAGGAGATAAGCTTGTACAACACATACTATATAAATGTCGTGACCTGTTGGCTGTTGTACTACGGTTATCCACAGTGTCTGGCATAAGTATCTAGCTTTATTGTTGACAAGTGGCTTGCATTGCCGTATCAGAGCGGAGACAAGTTCACTCATTTGCCGTTGTCACTCTTCATTGAGATAAGTTCAATTCGTACCACAGAGTGCTCGATTCAGTGCCATAAAAAACATCCGGCACATTCAATGCACAAAGCAGAGCCAGAGCCGGAGCCGGAGCCTTACCGAGATCTCTGCTCCTCCTCCCCTCCCCTCAGTATGACATGTACCTCCCTCGAGGCAAACGAGTCTGTTTGACAATGGGTCGCTTAGCTTACGTTGTGTTCTCCTCTGTCCATTGTAGTATATTTTGCATACAGGCATTTATTATTATATTATACATATTTGAATAAAGTGAATTATGTACAAAAGGAGTGCCCTCTGGCCCCTCTTTGCCTACACCCTGTGGCACTCAAAACTTAAACTCAACTCCCTACGCTTAATTGAATTGAACACGAAGCACACAAAGAACAAGAAGAAATAAACCAGCGGAGACAGAAGAAGAAGAAGAGCTGAAGTAGGCACTGGAGACAGAGGCGAGACCCAGTTGAGAATTTTCTACTTTGCTTTGCGAATTCTTCGCCTGAGCTTTGCTTTGTTTTCACATGCATTCTTTAGGCCTCCCCTCCCTTTGTTTATTATCTTGAAAAGCCTTTTCAATACACACATCAATGTACCACATGTAGTATGTATGTTTGTGTATGCTGTATTGGATCATCAGCGCTAATTCAATTTATACTCACAAAAATATAACTCACAACTCGGCGTGGGCGATGAAATTTGAATGTTGTTTTGTTTGTTTTTTTTCGCACGCCTTTTGATGATTTTGTTGTTGCTGTAAATGTCACGTACATACTACATACTACATACACACATACATATGTACATACAATAGTCACACATGCTCTCTAATTAATTAGCTCTGGTTTCTTGAATTAGCATAAGCAAAGCGAAAAACTAAAGCAAAAATAACAGCCAACAATTAAGCTGCAAATTGTGCAAATAAATTTAGAAAAAATATACAAAAATGTAGAATGTATGTACATTTTTAGTACTTGCGCACGTGCAAATAGTTTTTATCATAAATTGTGTAAGGTCTGGGCTGTATAGACACTGCCAGTTGATAATTGTTACTAGGGGAGAAGTCACAGTAATGAGCACTTTTTATAGACTACAATTTATGGTTGAGTGTAGCACATTGCAAAGCTTAAGGAAATATTGGTACTATACGAAAAACATTAACATATATTTGTATTATTTAAATGTCATTTAAATAAAATTATTTTAAGCTTAAAGAAATATAAAAATCATTATTAGAAGTTTTAATATTTAGCTTTCATTTTATTACAATTAATTTGAATTTATAGGAATATAAAAATCATTATTATAAATATAAATATAAATATTTAAATTTCACTTTATTACACTTAATTTAAGCTTAAAGAAATATACAATTCATTTATATAAATAATATTTAAATGTCATTTTATTACAATTAATTAAAACCACATTTGAGTAGTTAATTTAGTAATGAATTGTATTTAAATTCTGCAAAGTATCTCATACAGTATTTTATTTGTAATTTTCTTATGCAATATTAATTTACTTTATTAGCCATTTTTACTAGTCAACTATGAAAAGTTTACTGGCCATTAAGTAATAACAAACTCATATATTTTGCGTTGCGTTTCCAGCTGCAATATTTTGATGCTTTCCCGCTTAATTTTAGCAGCTGTTCAGTTGCGAAACGCTGAGCTTAAAACATGTTTTATGTGCCACTCTTTATCAGCTTGAAGCGATGAGTATAAACATACATATTAAGTAAAGCAAACTCTGCTGTTGCTTATGCGCAGTTCTTTCTTGCTTCAGACAGATAAGTCGGTCTTTATCGCAATGCCAAACAAATATACTATATTAAAATAACGCTTATTATGAATACCCTGTACTTGAGTATAAAGCTTATAGGCAAAGAGAACTAGACAAAGAAAAATCAAAATATAATCCAAATTCAGTCTCTTTGAATGGTGAGTGTCGACTGCGTGCGACTGTAGCCTGCCCGACTACATACCAAAAATGTGTCTATAAATTTATCGTCTAATGCGATTTAAACAAACTTTTTCATTCAACTTTTATACAAAGTATACAATCGGCTTACACTCAAACAAATAACATGCCAGCTTATCCGGCTTTCTTCGACTTGTTTGTAAATAAAACATTATCTATTTACTATATATAGCACATTTATTTACTTATATACTTTCTGCATGTATCCAGAGCAGTGGAATCTGCTGCATTTCATGCGCTCATGACGCAAATCGAGCAATGATCTTTTCGCTGATTTTTGCGTGTCCGTAAAATTAGCAAGTACTCGATTATATAGTATACTATACGCATACGTGATCGCACAATACTGAGGCGGTATTAAGCAGTACACATTGTGCCACAAAATCCAGAGTATGGAGTATGGGGTATGGGACTCCACCCACAGCAAAAAACACAAACGAACCCTAAGTGAAACCTTAGCCAAATTGGCATTGTATATAGAAAACAAACCCGCGCATTGTTTATAACAAAAAGAAGTCGAAAAAAGAACGAAAACAAAATGTAAAGCATATACAGAAATATTGTAGTCAAACAGGGCGATAAATCGACTGCTTGAAAGCACGTGATGGTGCAGCGAGTTTTTTGCTTTTCGCTTTTTGCATTTGTTACTGTTGTTGTAAGTCTCGCGCTCAGCTGGTCTCGGCTCGAACTCAAACACGCTCTCGAATATCATTGAAGTTTTAGCTGGAATGCCAAACAAGTGTAGAACAATTGTACAAGTCGACTGGCGTTAGGCTGAGTCAGGGCTAGAGATGGCAAGGGTGAGGATAGCTAAGAGGTAAATCTGAAATATAAGAATTATGGTTAGAATTTGGAATTAGAAGTAAATAAATAGATATTAAAAATATTTATAAAATGTATATAAAATATATATATAAAATATGTATAAAATATATACATATAAAATATATATAAAATATATATAAAATATGTATAAAATATGTATAAAATATATATAAAATATGTATAAAATATATATAAAATATATATAAAATATTTATAAAATATATATAAAATATGTATAAAATATTTATATTCAATTCGATTCTTTAACGATTTATTTATCGATACATCGTCTGTCTAAATTTTCTCATGCTGTTGTATACATCATAACATCGGCAAGTCATAACTGGGCTTTCATTATAGTTGTTATAGAATATTCTACAATTTACTTAGAATATTCATATTAAAATATTCAATTACTTGTTCAACTTCGTGTCACGCTCGTGTGCTCTGGCACATCTCTAGCTGTTAGCTGTACCTTTTTGTCGGCGTGTCGAACGCGCTTATTACACATTTTGGCAACACTCACAATATAAATATGGCAGGCATAAGTATGTGAGTATAAAAAATGAAATCATGATGACATCGGACCGGTTTCTTCTACACTCCCCGAGCTGAAATCTTGAGAGTTAGCAGTCAATCGATTGCAAATAAAAATAAGTCTTAAATATATATATCTGAAAGATGCCAATAGCAAGTGTTAGATAGAATTTGCAAAGGCTACTGCTGCCACTGATTGATGATTGATGATGAAGTTATGTATAGACATAGATACTTATACGATACGATAATGGCTGTCTGCCTGGCTTTCTCACAGAGACACTGTTGCCACAGTGCCCCGCCCCCTTTTACATTGAGCTGTGCCATTGCCAAGAGACTTACGACCAATGTCAGCAACTACTACTATAAATAGTCAAGCGCTCAACTCAGCTGGCTCATGCGGCTGAGAGATATCACTAAAAAAACTAAAATAAAAAATAGTAGTGACTCGTGACAGTTTACGTACTCCATGTTATTCAACATGGCTTATCACGGCGAGAGACTCTCAGCGTGAAATTCAGCATGTACATATCATGCTTTATAGCTTATCAGTATATATGTTCTTTTTTTTTTGGGTGCAAGCCAACGCTGTCGACTTTACTACCTCAACTTTTGCCTATATAGTATGCTACGATTGAGACTATCTTATCAAGTCATATATTCTTGTATTTTCTGCATATTTGATGCCCTCGACGCGCGTCTTAACACACATTTGTGTGTGTGTGAGCAGGGGGAAATGTCTGCAATTTGTCAAGACAAATGTTTGAGGATTTGTTATAATGCTTGTTGTATAGTATTAGATTATGTCGCCAGAGGCAAATTGGGCATATGTGAGACCTTTTTGGGGCTGTATTCAATCAATGTACATTAACCTTTTCAGCATTGTACATTGATATGTGGCAGAGTAATTCAGCTGATTTACTTGATTGAAATGAATAAAATATCAGAGTATCTGACTCCTAATACCAGCACAAGATATTCGTTTAAACAACTGAACATTTCTCAGCCTATTTGTCTGTTGCAATAACAGAATGTAAACACTTTGCAATAGGCCGCCCTGCTGTTTACTGATTGAATTATGACCTTGGCAACAAGCCCAAGGAGAGCCCTCTTTTCTCCCTTTTTCACTCTCTGGATGTATTTCATTTATTTGCCGTTTTGCCATCATTTTTGGCATCATTAGTTTTCCTTAGCATGGCGTCATATGGAGAGCTTCTCTCTAGCATTTAATGGCAGCCCAAGTGTATGTAATTAGTTGTAATTTGAGTGCATTTATAGCCCCCAAGTGATGTCTACACATCAAAGTTTCATTGGCCATAGTCAAATGGCCTTAAATTGTGCACTTAACATATTTTCATATATGTATTATTGGCAATTGCTCGAGCCATTTCACTAGCATGCAATTAGAGGCAATCATTTTGTCGCTTTTGATGTTAATAATTGAGTTATTAACATATGGCAGATACTTGAGAGAGCGAGTGTGGAGCGGGAGTGTCGAATGAGAAGTAGAAGTGGAAGTGGTAAAGTCTTAGAAGCAGCAGATAAAGTGGAAGTTAGAGTAAAAGTTGATGAAGACGTAGAAGTAGAAGTGAATAAGTGGAAGCAAAAGTGGGTGAATATAAGTAGAAGAATATGTTCAAAAAGAAGAGAGTATAATATAGAAGAATATAGTAAAATGCAATGAAAATAAACGAAGTGTTGATAAAGCTATCGGACTAGTCTGTTATTCACTATGTTCGTAATTACAGATATTCTCGTGACTTTTTTTATACAATTATGATGTTATTTTTTCAATAACTGAAATACAGACTCAACATGTACAATCTGTTTGCTCTACGCCTCCGTCGCTGCTACAGTAATAGTAGTGGTAATAGAAATAATAGCAGCAGTAATTGTTTATTGGTTGTAATTCAAACCAATAGATGCCTTCAGCTGATAATTTCTCTTTCAATATTTCAACATTATTACAAAATGCACAAGTTAATTTCATTGAGTGTAGCCACTGACATGTTTTATCGATTAGGCGCATCCATAAAGTTCAACATGCATTGCACTGTTGAGAGAAAACTGCTGTGTCAACATGACGTATGCGTAACTTAATTTGTTAGTCAGCGCTCATACGCCATGTTGGCCACAACTAATACTAAAATTGAAAAGGCACATGAGCAGGAGAAGGCGGACTATACAAGACCACAGAGACACCAATACGATAACATACTCGCACACACTCCACACACACACACTCATACACACATACACACACAGCAATGCAATGGATGATTCATGTTCTTACGCCATGTGCAAGAAACGAGAATTATTCTGTGCATTTTGCACACACTACTCTACTCTGGCTATAAATTTTATTCTTTTCCCATTTCTGCTTTCTTTCTTTTTTTCGCCAAGCCAAACAGAAAATGTGGGTACAAAAGCAAAGCCACGAAATGAAAAGAAAAAAATAAAAAAATATTCGAGAAAATGTGCACTTACATAACAATATTGTGTGCAGTAGCGAAGCGGCTCCAATGCTGCCGCCAGTCTTTGTTTGGCAAACTGGCCGCTTCATTTCTCACATGCAACACTATACAAACACACACACACACACACTCAGTCATACGTTGCTTTGTGCCCATTGCAAGTGTCAGCGTGAGGGTATGATGCATGTGACTACGTTTGCCACTTGAAAATTTAGAAAAAAGTGCATCAAAAGTGAATAAAAATGGGAATAAATTTCTGTTAAAGAAAGGCAATATTATTATGCTCAGTTTTTGCTGTAATTTATCTATACTGTGAAATAATAAAATATTCATAAATATACATATTTATTATATATTTTATATAATATAATTAATTCAAATTTTATACTAATTATTATTCTTTTAGATATATAAATTTATTATATTAAAATATTATATGTTCGAGACGACGAACTGATGGTCAATCTTAAGCTTGGTAGAGGGTACAATAGATCTTCTAAGTCACGCTACTTTTTTGCTCATTTCTAATACTAACAATGAATAGTATAATATATTATATTATTATTAAATAATATTAAAGTTACTTACGCTTATTTTGTCAATTAAAATGCAGCATTGCAATCAACTGCGGCTACCAAAGAATTATGGATTATGAAAGCGTTTATTATATATATCTAGGGGGCGTAACAGCTCCCTAGAGTAGCTATTAGTCAAACACACTGCACGCTAGTCTTTAGATTTATTCAAGTGCATAGTAGAGTGTGTTTACTTAGCAATAGTTTATGTAAAAGATGATGTGACATTAGTTATAAGAGGAACATATGTGTACTCTATATCAGCTTTTATACTAACCGTTAAAAAATGTATAGGAATAGTATGATATCATAGCCATATTTTATATGCATTACAGAAGTATCTCCAGGGTATCTGCTAGTCGCACACGCTCTCTGCTAGCTGCAATATTTATGAAAGTGCTGAGCCATGGCATGATAAGTTGGCAATAATGTATGCCACAGTTGAAGACAGTGTCAGAGTCTGTATAGTGTGCAGGGTATCTGTTTGTCGAGCATGTGTGTAAGACAGCTTACAAGCATGTGTGTGTGTGTGTGTGAGTGTGTGCCTTTTTTCTGGCAATCTCTCGCTATGCAATGTTAGTTTTCTTGTCTTCCTTTTGGCGCACAGCGGGTAGCATGAGACGCGAGCTAAGAAGACGAGTTGGGAGTCGCAGCAGCAGCAGCAGCAGAAGAAGAAGAAAACTAACTGTGCCTGGGCGCAATGCACGTGAGTTTTCTAGCCAGTGCGCTCGCTCGCTGCGCTTACAATGCGCTTATGCCGCCGCGGCGTATGTAATTATTATGAAATACAAAAAGCAGCATATAAAAAAAAAGAAAATGTGGCTATGTGGCTGCTGTTGCTGTAGTTGCAGTTTTTGGATTTTATTTCTCTTTATTTTTGTTGTTCAGTTTCAGTTTGTTATGTGCCACGGTTCAATGACCCTGTACAATAGTTGCTGCTATTGCCATTGTTGCTGCTGTGGCAAGTGCACTTATACAGGTTTAGCTTTGGTGTTTGCCAAAAAACATGATAAAAAAAGAAAAAGGAAAATGTACTGTGTACAAGCCTTGTGCAGCGTCGCAGCGTCTGCCACAAAACTTGGCCAAAAACGCGCGAATTGGGAGGGGGGTGAGGCGAGGGATTTTGTGGTATGGCGTCTCACGGTATTTACAGCTCGCTGAAAAATCAGGTCAAGCCTGATGGCTTGTTGTGGCCTTTGGCCCTGTGCGGCTGCTTAGGTTTCAGTTGGCGTTTTCTTTTTTTTTGGCTTTTTGGTTATGGCTTGTAGGAGCGGAGCTGTTTTAATTGTTTCGACTTGGCTTGGATCATAAAATATACGCAGTCTGTCCTTGTTGCCAAGTTGACAAGTTGATTTCCTTGGCGCCTTTGTCTGCTGTCTCGCTGTGTGTGTGAGTGTGCGTGTGCGTGTGCGTGTGTGTGTCCTCTGATTGCCCTTTTGCCTCCACTGATGGTTGTAGCATAAATTGATTCAGTAACTTGTCGTGCTCTCCTCTCTGCGTGCGTGCGTGCCTCGCTCACATTCATTCATTGATTTACTCAACCTACAATACGAGCTCTCTCTCCTACTCTCCACACAACTCTGCGCCAGTCTCTCTCTCCATGCCACACGCTCGTACTCTCGACTCTCTGCACTACGTAATTCTATTTGCTTTGCTGCTGACGTAAAGTGTCCTTACCAGCTGTGGCAAATACACACACACACACACGCACACCCACCCACCCTCTCGTAGAGCGTTGCGACACTCTCAATGTGCTTAATGTTGGCCCACATTGAGGCATTGTTGCTGTAGCTGCGTAGCTGTACTTAAAGGGCTTACTGAAGCATATGATGGCATAATTTCTATTGGTCCCGCCTCCCGCCCCTTCTGCCACGTTTTTTGCCTCTATAAATGGCCCTGAGTGAAGCAGCGTGGGCTGCGCTAAGTCATTGCACTCTCAGAGGGGTTATGAAAAGTGACAGCTGCTGCCTTAGCTATACTTAGCCTAGTTTAGACTTGTTACAAGTATCACAGTTTAACAGTACTTTTCCCTAAATACCCAAACCTCCTCCCCACCCCAACCCCCACAGTCATATCGTATGCAAATTTGGCTCAAGTGTGTCTAAAAAGTCGTAAAATACACACAGACAATTCTGTTTAGTGACCTAGTTTAGGGTAAACTCATGGCTGAACTAAGCTGTAATTAAATATGTATATAGATAAAACAGAAAGGTGCTTGCTATAGAAAAAGTGGAAGACCATAGTAAGAGTATTTAATTGAGCTTTAAACATGATAATTATACAATAATTTCCTTAAATTATTTTTTATTTTATGTAAAAAAATGTTGTAGAGAAACTTTTAATGGTGATTGAAAAATTTCCCTTTGTTTAGAAATTTTTATAATTTATTTAATTTACACTTTTAATATGCCATAATTTTCCTTACTCACTTCTTCTTATCCTCTTCAACTGACTTTATTCAAATTGCCAGCTAATCAATTTCAATCTGTATTAAAAATATATTCTATGTGCATTTGCCTTTTCTTTACACCTGTCTAATCCGATTGAGCTGAGGTGTGTCCGTGTCCAGAATAAACATTAATATACTTTGACATCGCCAACGCGCGTTGCCACGCATCGTTAGAGTGTATAGAATTCATATCTATTATTCTACTCTTATAACGCTCAGCCATAGGATAGTTGGGAAAACAATGGAAAATTTGTTGCAAGTGCATCAAATGACGTCAAATGAGCTAAATAAGTGCAGGCAGAGATTGGCCTAAATATGAAAGAAATATTTAACATAGATTCCATACAGTAGTGTTTGAGATCTATAGATACTACTGTAGAATATAGAAGAAATAATATTGATATAAAAGAAATATTTAACATAGATTCCATATAGCCATATAGTAGTGTCTAAGATCTATAGATACTACTATAGAATATAGAAGAAGTAATATTGATATAAAAGAAATATTTAACATTACTACTATAGAATATAGAAGAAATATTTAGCATTGCTTCCAACTAGAAGTCTATACCCATAGCTACTATTACACACTATGTATAATATTAGTTCAACTTATTATTTTCTCCATATGATAATATGGAGTAGAGAAAAGTATCTACGAGTTCTTCATAACCTCGCTGATGCAAAAAGTTCCAACAAAAGTTTTACTCACCTTCAAAAGGGAGGTAGAGGGTCTTTTGCTTCGATTGGGAGCACTCTTACAACGTGGAGTAACCCCTTAAATATTTGTTATTAATATGCTTATTATTATTCTAGCTAGCCTTAGCACTATACCCTACCCAGTTGCTATGTAGTCCGTCTACAGGGTATGCAGTAATTAAATTGTCGATGCTGTGGTCAGTTTGCAACTCTGTGGCTGACATTTGCCAACGGCAGTCGTCGTGTTTAATCTGTGTAACTGTCCGCAGTTAAAATGGTGGCCCAAAGAGCTCGAGAGATCTCTCTCGACTGACCTCCAATGTGTGACATGACGTGCCAGGCTCTAGTACATTTGCATAAACGTTTTAATTAGCTGTACTCAGTGTTGGTGCTGCTGCTGCTGCTGCTGTTGAGTCTCTTGAGGGCGACTAATCAAATGATGTAAAAACAATTTTTTGATGTCATTTGCAGTTAGTCCAATTGAGTTCAATTGACTTGCGACAAGCGCTTAGAGCTGTTTGCCTGCGCCGAGCACTGATTTAGTTTGATTTGATTTCATTTGATTTAATTAGCTTAAATTAGCCTCAACATTTGCACAGTTAAGTATGTAGATAGCACACACTGTGTGTGTGTGTGTGTTTTGTCAATTGCACGCATCGAGTCAACAAGAGTCTCACAAGGCGTTCACAAACAAACAAGCAGCCTAATGTAAACGTTTGTTAATAACTTTTCATATTTATTTATACTGCCCGAGTGTGTGTGTGTGTGAGTGTGTGTAATTGCAACGTCCATCATTTGAGGCACCTTGAAATGCGAGACTAGTAGCATAATATTGACATACATATGTATGAAATTTGCACATGGACTCAAAGCACACTTATATACACAACAACTAGCACTAATGAGGCTACTATTGTAGTACAACAATTAAAACTGCATACGGCAGGGGGAAATGGGTCAATTGATAGTTTGTTTAACCCTTAACTAAACTTTAGACTAAGGCAAGAGTTAGAGAAGGTTTACTACAGAAATGCAGCAGACTATATAGTATTATCAGTGGTAATAAAATCTGTTTACAGTTCAACAACACTGGAACTAAACTTTAGACTACAAAATTATTACTTATAGTATTGCCAGTAATAATAAAATCTGTTGACAGTTCAACAACACTAGAACTAAACTTTAGACTAAGAATTATTATTTATAGTATTGTCAGTGCTAATAAAATCTGTTTACAGTTCAACAACACTGGAACTAAACTTTAAACTGAGAATTATTATTTATAGAATTATCAGTGGTAATAATATCTGTGTAAAGTTCAACAACACTGGAACTAAACTGTAGACTAAGGCAGAAGCTAGATTTACTAAAGAAATGAAGCAGTATATTCAAGAGAATATATAGTATTGTCAGTGGTAATAAAATCTGTTTACAGTTCAACAACACTAGACCTAAACTTTAGACCAGAAAATGATTACTTATAGTATTGTTAGTGATAATAAAATCTGTTTACAGTTCAACAACACTGTAACTAAACTTTAGACTAAGGCAGAAGGTAGAGAATTATTATTTATAATATTGTCAATCCCAATCAAATCTGTTCACAGTTCAACAACACTGGAACTAAACTGTAGACTAAGACAGAAGGCTCAAAATATTTACTAAGGAAATGCAGTAGTATACTCAACAGAAAATCTGTTTTTAATTAATGTAATATTAACTACAGTACAACAGCATTAAAACTACCCCTTAGACTAAGGCAAAATAGTCATTTACATAGAAGATTCTATATATTTAATATTTGTGAAAAACCAAGACTAAAAACTACACACTAATTCTTATCCAACTCTTATTACTCATCTAGCAAATGTGATTTCCACAATGAGCTGCATCATAAATCATTATCAAAATGGGGTCCGTTTTAGGCAGAGTATTTCCCCATTCCATTATTTACAATGTACCGTCTCTATCGGAGCAGCACTTCAAGTGGATCTCTCTCTATCAAAACGTTTAATAAATGCCGATTAGTTTTCGCTGTTGTTTGGCTGATTTTCGTTTCAGTTTATCAGTTATCTGATAGGTTGTAACTCGATTGGCAGGCACCTGTCTCTCAAATTCTAAAGCATTTAACACCACTGTCAACACCACAAGACAAGACAACAGTCGAACGCGTTGCGATCTATCAGAGCCGTCTGTCTAGTCCGTCAAAGTCGCGTCTGCTTTGACAAACGCCATCACCTCCCATTCCACCCTCCTCACTTCGATCCTCGAATTTCAACGTTAGTGTTGTTGCTGACAAGCGAAATCATTAAAAGTGTTAAATGAAATTGAAAGAAGTGTTTGTTGTTGCCAATCGCATGTTGTTGTTGTTATTTCAGTTGTTGAGTTTTTGTTTTTTGCCTTTTTGATACGTGCACAGAATTTCAATTAAAATTTGCAATTCAATTTTCGCATTTTAGCTTTTGTTTGTTTGCAGGCAGCCAGGGCTCTCCTTTACACTATTTAGCATGCGAATTGCGGCACTGGCGTTGGAACGAAAGCATTCAACATTTATCAGCTTCGGAATTATGCAAGCAACAAGAACTGAAACTGAAATAGAAACAGAAACAGCAACAGAAATAAAAGAAAAATACAATAATTTAAAACTAAATCGCGTGCGATGATAACAGTTGCCATTTAGTTTTTATGTGCATTTTTATTCAGATTTAACGCGAAATGCCAGAACTCTGATGGAGGCTCAGCAGATTAAGTATACGCCATGTGTTCGCTGAGCTGGAACATGCGAAGTAAATTGGCTTTTTTACATGATTTGCTGTAATAATCAATTACAATACAAGAGTATAAGTTTATATATATTATTATATTATAATTTTTATATATTTTATTCTCTATATAAAATATATTTCGAATTAAATTTCGCATCGTCCGACACTGATGATATTTATGTGCCTTTTAATGATTTGTATTTGCGTATGTAAATATGTATATTTCACGCATTTTTAATGCCAATCGAGATATATTCGAGTTGTCGAATTGGGATTTGTCAAATATTAATTAGCAAAAACAAAGCAGTAGCAGCAGGGCGATGACTAAGTGATGAGGGCGACTGTTGGGAGCCTTTTAAGTATTTCCATATTGTATTTTATATAGAGTACATTTAATTCTTGCTCTCGGCCTGTCAGTTGTTGTGTTTTTATTGCCGTTGGCATTTAATGCCGTTTCATGTATTTTATGGGTCAGAGGCGCCTTAATGCTGCTGCTGATGCTGCCTTGTCTACAGAGATGTGAATTATATATACTTTTGGTTGGCCCAAATGTATTGAAATCTTTCGAGTTGTGTTGTTTTTCATGCGAGTCATTGAACCAATCGGGAATTCAGAATCTGTTTGTGCGGGTTGTTTGACTGACAAGGACAGTAAACATGCAAAAGTATCTATAGATAACAGATAAATATTGTAAAGTATATAAATGTGTTTGTGATTGGGACTGATTGACTTATACAGACCTTGTTGCTCAGAAATCTTCTAGATACTTTCTCATATTTTAAATTATATTAAACTTCAACTAATAATAATTTCTTTCTTTTCTATTTTCAGACTTTATCTTCTTTGATATTTTTCATATTATGTTCTCGCAGTATTTGCTTTAAATCGTTTACTATAATGAATTCAGCGCGGCATCATCGTATTGGAGTATTTCTGTCTCCATAAGATCAACGAAAACGTTGCCGCCACTCAACACATAACAACAATCACAACTAACTAAATACTATAGTTAATCTAGTCACATTAATTGTTATTAACGAAAGAGAAGCAAGAAAATATCAATAGAAATTGCAACTGCATGCAAATTGCCAAGTCGCCTTGAGGAGCAAACACAACAGAAGTCTATAAATTAAGAGAAGAAAAGAAACAGCGCTGGATAAAAAGATGCCCTATCATCGTGGAGATACATCGGCTCAGGCCGATAAGCTGAGCGGCATTGTGGAGGAGAGTGATCTATACGAAGGCTTTGCGCCACATGTGGAAACATCCGAGATCAAAACACTTGATTTTTACAATCTACCAAAGCAAACTGGTGAGTGAAATTTGATGTACTATATACTATATAGAATAAGTTCTAAATTGAGGAAAATTTGTGTATATTATATGAAAACCATTTACGACCTCTAATTTGACCCCTTTTACCGGTCGAATTCATTTCCAATTGCGTGTCTTTGGGCTGGGACTAAAAACGACATAAATTATCTAAGAATATCCACAGCTATAGCCATAGCCATTATCTTATACTACCATCAATTTGAGCCTTAAAAAACAAACAAATCGCTGCAAATAAACAAAAATGATATAAACTGCCATAAAAAAAAGTTGAAAGCAAATAAAAGTGGTAACAAAAGGTGCATAAATTCTTGTTAAAAAGGCGTCAAGTGCACATTCTCTTTTGCCATAAATATAAAAAGAAAAATCAACAGAAAATTTTAACAACTCTACACCTACGCCATATGTGGCACAGTGTACATATGTGGGGCACTACATACACGTGTTGTTGCCTCAAAAAGTTGCAGAAATGTTGAGTTTGAAATATGAATACTTTATTGCATTGCCTGAAAGATTATTTGTTTGTGCTTTGGCGCCGACAAAAATACATTAATCAATAAACAATGAACCAAAAAAAGCAGCAAATGAAATACAAACAAACGCAAAAACAATTTCATGCAGGCATATAAATTAAATATAGGCATTTGTAATAATTACGGCTAATATGGCTCTGTACCGCCCGGTCTGGCCGGTTGCCGCCTGCCTGCCTCCACATTGCCCCCAAAAAGTAAAATACCAACTGCTGCTACTTCAGCACAGTTTGACTCGATTCCATGTAGAAAACATCGGATTATTTTTCACGTTTTTTTTTCTGTTTTGACTGCCTGTTTTTTATCGAATTGTTTAATTTATAAGTTGTTTTTTTTGGGCTATTATAGCACGCTAACTATGGCTAGTGAGCAGTGCTCGACTGGCTGATGTGCTGTAGTTTTTTGTGTATTTGGAGCATACTTCTCTTGGCTTTCATTTGATGTACAGAGTATTTTGATATGTGAAAATAGCCCGAAGGCTTCATGTCAAATTATGTTAACAACTTTGTGTAAATATAAACATGAAACAAATTATTCCATGCAATTCACAAACAACAAATTCAGCAGAAAAACCAACTGTCCAATGCAGTGTGGATATATGTAAAAAAGATGCTTTATATAACAAATATAATACAGAATTATTAAAATTAATGTGGCCCAAAAAAGTAGAGAGCTCTTTAAGCCAATCAATATTTATTTAAACTTATATCAATAAGTGGTATATAAAAAGATACTTATATAATGCTATTCAGAATCATTTAATTTCCTTAAATAATAATTTAAACTTCAACTTAAACATTATGAAAAATACAATACAATTGCAAAAACTAAATAAAATAATTGGTAAAAAATAAAATAATACTACTTAGTTCATAGTTTTAGCCATTCTATTTGTATTATATAAATTGCATTAAATTTCACTCCACTTCTATATACTGTATGAAAATTTCTGCACTTTGCGTGCCTTCAATTTGTGTTGAATTTCTTTTTATTATAACTTTTTGAAAAGGGCCGACAATCACAAGTGTTTGAGCACTCTGAAGTTGCTTTTGGCATTTGGTCACGCCAGCCACAATCAGAGCTTATCAACAGAAATACAAAATAGAAAATGTGGCCTGATAATGAAGGTTATACAACCCATTGACCTACATTTGCACCAGTAAGAAGAACGCTGGCATATAATATGATAAAGTTGCTAAAGACAATTTCAATTAAAGTATACTGTATGGAAAATCACTTATTGATCGAAAGGCTAATGGTAAAATCCATATAATTTTACAGCGCATCAAAGGCAATTAAATTTTGCATTTACACAAAATTATCGTGGCCGTTGTTAGCCCCATTTAGGCAATATCTTTTTAAATATGTATACATAATCTAGATCTATATCCATATATGTACTCTCAGTTTTTGTCAAAATGCCAAGTGCAGTATACATAGTATGAAATGCAATCCAATAATCCATTAGAGGCAACTGACGACATTGGCCATGATTTTGGTTTTGATTTTGAATTTAGAATTTGTATTTAGAATTTAAATGGGGCCTTTCCTATATACTATATACATATGGCTGCTGTATATATGTAGAGTCAAGTATTTACCTGTGAGTGTGCTGTGTGTTTTGTATTTCATTTTGGGCTCGTTTCAAGAATTCTTATTGGCACAATTATTATTTTGGCTGAACTTTTAGCGCGACACACGCGAAATTCTTGGCTCTTGGCGGAAAATCCATTTTGCTATATATTATATATCAATATCATTTCGTATATATATGCCTCTTAGCTCAGTTATTTCAATATAATTATAATTATTATTGTTGTTGTTGTCGTTGTTATCGCGTTGTTGTTGTTGTGCTCAAAAAGTCAGGCAGAATAAAAACCATTCACGTTTTATGGCTGCTGCTGGCGATTGGCCAATTAATTTGTTTAAAAATAAATGCAATTTTCATTTTTCCTTTTTCACTCTCTGCTTTAGCCATTCCGCTTTCAATATTCATTTTCTCGTTGTGTGTGCTTTCGTTTCAGCTTAATAAATTCTTTTTGCGTTGTGATATGATGCGCATAAAAAACCCAAGAGTTGAAGAAAAGTTTACTATAATGGTGCATAATGATAATTAGATACAATTATGATAGATAGCAGAAAATAATACCAAAAAATATATTAATTACCATTTCCTTTTCTTCATTTGATTCGCTTCTATAACCAGTTCTACTTACGTACATAAGTATCTTAACCTTTGGGGTTAACCCCATGACTCAAATCTCAGTTTGCGGTTATATTAGCAGAGGTTATTAATATCAATCTTTAGTTACTTTTAAAGACTAAGACTGTAAGCTATATTTATATCTTCTTGCCATAAAAGGAAAGGAAGAAAAGTCTTTATAAAAATTATATTAGATCTATATGCAGAAGGAGAATAAAGAGGAGAATAAATATTTAATTGTATATTAACATATAATAAAAATTCAAATTAGTAGAATTATTTCTCTATTATTCCCCTTTAAATACCCTTTTAATTTCCATATTAAAGTTCAATATTAGCAACTAATGTTTTAACTAATCTCTGCCCGTAAATTATTTGCCAGATTTCTAGCACAGGCCGTGTGGCACACTCGATACTACATAGTCTACTTATAATTATTATTGGAATATCTTTTCTACATTATACTACTCGACATGCCATCTTTATGGGCTTAGCATTTAATATTTATTTGTTTGTGCCTAAGCGAAATGTTTCTGCTTACGTAAAACTCTTGTTTGTTTTTTCTGCCGCTCCTGTGACGCGCGACTCAAGAGATTTTGGTCGAAATTATGTAGAGTATACTATGTTTTTGTTTTTCGAAAACAACATATTAAAGAAAATAAAAGAAAAACGAGCAAACCATTCAGAAATATTTGAGATTGATTAAAAGCAGTGCTCGTTATAAATACACTTTCCAAAATACACAGAAATAAATGTATATATACTTGCAAATAATTTTTTAAAAATTTTCCGCAGATCAGGCCATGGCATATATAATAGATGTACATAAACATATATCATTATGTTTGTATATATAGCATAAGTGCCACACGCGCTGGCCAGCCAATCGATAAATATAAATGACGAGCAGAGGGGAGGGGGTGAAGAAGAAGACTGTACTGTAGTATGTCTGTACTTGCCACAAAAACTTGAGGAACTCTTGCTACGTCAGTTTTTGAGCACGTGCCTCGGCTAAAAATATTTGCAAAGTGTGCGAAGAATCCATTGAAAATTGTTTCTGTAACTGGCCGAAACCAGTTTCAGTTCAGTTCAGTTTTTGGCGCTTTGTTTTGCTTGTGATTTTTATTTTCATTTTCGTTTTCCTTTCTTTCACTATATTATGCGTTTTTAAAGAGTGAGCGATGAGATTCCTCTACTTAATCTTTTTTTAGTTTTTACCCGCATTTTGGGTGGGCGATTGCAATTTGTAAATTGCTTTTATATAATTTACTAGCTATTCTTGATATTTTAGCAAACATTCTGCCTGCGGTTGTATATCCCAAAGTTTGTTTTCAAATTGAAATCAAAAATTCGACCGCTTTGACCGCTGCCAAAAGATACACAGAGTGGTGTGGGGAGACAACGTGGGGAGAGTGGGGAAAGAGAGCTAGGCAAAGTGAATAAAAATCAAATCCACTTGAAAAACATTTTTATAACTTTCGAGCGGATTAAAGATTATAAAAATATAGAGTATTCCCAGCGGCTTTATAAAGATTCCTTTTTGTTTTTAGTTCTTGGCATTTGATTAGATTAGTCCAATTAAAATGATTAAAGCTATACCATGGGTATATTGCATGTATCATAAGTGCTATTTCTGTTCATCCAACAAATTTCTTCACTTTATTTTTGGCAAGTTCAGAGATCAAATCCGTTATAAAATGATACGCCCGCCCACTTCATCATGGCTTCAGTTTTATTATGCGCTTTGGTCTCTTTGATCCGTTGGGACATAAAACAATCAGCATCTTCCAGACGGAGGCCGAAAACGAGGTAGATTTATTAATAATTACTGCCAAAGGCGGCTGACAAGTGTGGGAGTGTGTGTGTGTGTGAATGTGAGAGAGTTTGAATGTGAGTGTGTGTGTGTGTGTGTGTGTGCTGTATTCGTGTGCCAAGTCACGACACTTTGCGTGTGACAGTCTCACGAGTTCTCGACGGGTTCTCATTGCTTTGTCCCAAAGACAAAGCAACAACATTGATGTGCTTGTTGTTATTATTGTTGCTGCTGCTGCGGCTCAGTCTGATAATTTTATGAACATAGGTTCAAATGCATGTGATTTTTAACTGTCCAAATTTTAACTAGTATTTATCATAATAACGGTCATGAAACTCTGTTATTGCCTTAGAGTGATTTCGTTTGGGAATCACGCTAAGAAAAAGGCAAAGGTAAAGAGGTTTTAAAATTTACTAAGAATTAATTGAGTATACTAAAAATAAACTTGTTTATCATATAATTATTATTATTATTTACGTTATTTTGGCTAGTATTTATCATAATAAATAACGGCCTTAAAAAAGAATGATTTGGTTTGGGAATCACGCTAAGAAAAAGGTTGAAATACTGTTGAAATTCTGTTGAAATAATTATTAATATTTACTTAGAATTGAGTACAGCTGAAGTGCTTTTCATATACTAAAATTGACATTATTTATCATTATTATTATTATTTATAAAATCTTAACTAATTCAGTTTAGTTTTTACCTGAACTTCCAGTAATTCTGAGTTATTCTGAATTCAGAGTTTCCCTTTTAGTACAGCTTACTTTCATCTGCGCATTAATACATTTGTATACATTTTCATTAAAATCAAATACACGTCAATTCATATGTATAAACACATGTACATACATTTGTGTGTATGTATGTAGTTGTTGACTGCAACAGCTGTCGAAATTTAGCAGCTGTAGCTCCAATTGATTGATGGCACTGAGGTGATGATACATAATTTTTCCTTTCGCCCCAATACAGTTTCTCCCACCAGCCACCCGCCCACCCCTGCTCTCGCATTTAATTGACTAATCCATCAATAATACAATCGATAAATGTTTGCCATTAACATTTAACCGTGCACTCGTCGTGGGGCAATAGTGAAATGTTAAAACAATTTCATTTGCTTCTTTGGCCTCACTGTCAACAGCGGCGCTACTAATTACACATTTATACACAGTGAGTGTATGTGTGTCTCTGTGTGTGTGTGTGTGTGGTGTATGCGGTGAGGTCAAGCATAGTCAGACAGCAAAAAGCTTCCACTCTCTAGTCTTGTTTGTTTTGTTTATAGTATGCTCGCTGATAAAATAGAGTAGGCAGCGGGAACCAGTGATGAGTAACAGCAACAACTTTGATTTAAATTTAGTAACAAAAAGCTGCCAGCCGGCAATGGATGCCGTTGCTGCTCTCTCTAAGCATTGCTCTCTCAGCTGGCACTCTCGTACTACTATTTATCTAGTTGATAAAAGTGTTTGTGCAGCGTTATGATAACGAGCTGCCAAAACACATAGAGAGCAAAGTGCTGGCAAATATTAATGCAATTATAGCCACACTTTGGACTCTATGCATAAACTTAAACTGTTTTTATTGAATTTTTAATGAAATTATAAAGTTCAACCCAAAAGTATGCAACACAAAATGGTATAGTTTGGCTTATTGTAGCAGAACATTTTTAGCTGCCTGCCTAAAAGTATGCACTGAAATTTTTGGCGCTCTGCTAAGGTTGGTGAACCAGCTAAAAAGGGGAAATTTATATGAACAACAAATTTGCTTTTAATTAAATAAAAAATAAATCATAGAAATATGAAAATAAATAATTTAATAATTTAACAAAAAAGATATGCATATAAAATTAAATATTTTTTTTTTTTTTTTTAAATGTTTATTTATGAAGTGTAGAACCTGTACTAAAAATTAAATATTAAATATATTTTTCTTTATACAGAATAGAAAGAAAATTTCCTTTTCGCTCTGTTGTATTTCTTAATTTAATGCATTTAAGTATTATTTTGCAATCTATTAAACATGGTAAACAACTTTAATATACGTTTAAAGTACTTTTCTGCTTAGTATAATTGCTATTTCCTCATTTGAATGTCTTTTCCATTTGACCAGTTCGTTACCGTTGTCAACACTCATCTGCATAATATTTTTTATGGTCGTCACATGCGACAGCTCTTGATTCACACTTCTCTGCACCTTGCACAACACAACAGTAAACAAAGTGACCAAGTTGACTGAGATCACATGATCACAACAAGCCAAGTCAAACGGACTGAGCCATGGCTAATCAACGGTTTGACATTTCGTGTGACTTTGCCTCATTTCAATATCGAATTAAGACAGTAATTCATTGTGAAGCCAATAGAAATGAGAAATAAATTTCAATGAATTACAAAAGTATTTACAGCCCATTGAATTGAATTGCTGAGGCGTAATTGTTTAAGTATAAAGTAATAAACCGTTCCGGCATAAATACGTTTTAAATTAGTTAACTCAGCTCCAGTCGAGAGTTATAAACGGCCGTGCCCCCTTTCCGCCCAAACAGCGGCTCAAGTTGAACGAACTGTGTGACGTCACGGCGCCCACAAAACGAAACTTCAGTAGAAAGCTTAATGCTAATTAAAGCTTTTCGTGGAGCTTTTGCCTGTGAATGATCGTGATCGTGATCGCGATCGCCTCCCCAATAGCGGCATGCGCTATGCACCTGCTGTGAGAGTGCACTCTGCGGTATGTGTTGCCTCTCTTTTGGTCTCCTTTTTGCTCTTTGCCCGATCGACGATCAACTCTTGCTTTGGCTCTCGACTGGCGGCTGAGCGGCGTTTGGCGTTCGTGAGCGACCGCTGCGCTGCTCAGTTACAGTTCAACCCTCAGGCGTTGCGGTTTTATTTACGTTCGTTTGTCAACGCGCGCGCCATTGCCCAAAAGTTGTCAACCGTCCAACTTGCAGCAGCAACAACAACAACAACACAAACAACTACGACAATTGCAGCAGCTAAAATAATAGCAACTAAAGCAAAAAGCAAAAACAACAAACGAAACGAGTCGCGTGTCAGTCGATTACTTTTAAGTATGTTTACATTACATACGCACTAAATTAGCCTCAGAGTGTGTGTGTGTGTGAGTGTGCGTGTGTATTTATTATGTAAATAGTTGCAGTTGTGTGCAACAGCCTCCAAAAGCTGCAAATGAAATGCACATTAGACCAAAATTGGTTTTCAAAATGACAACTTGTTAATTATAGCACCTCTACCATAAATCTCAGTGTGTGTGTGTGTGTGTGTGTGTGTGTGTGTGTGTGCACACCACACAAGCATATGCGTTTATGTTTACAAGTCTCGTGCGTCAAGCGTACAGTTTAGCCAGTCAGTCAGTCTCTCAGTCTATCAATATTTGGCATTGCTCAAAATATTACGCATACGCCACATCGTACCCGCAGCTGTTGCTCGCTATTATAGCTGAAACTTAAGCTAAATAACTAACAATACGCTTTACAACAGCTAAAACAAAGCATAATAAAAACAATTGTTACACATTATTATGAAATTTAAAAAGAAAATTTCAAAATAATTAAGAATATTGCCCTTGCCAGCGCAAGTCATGCTAGACTACTATATGTTGGAGAATAATTATAAACTTAATGTAGAGTAATACATTTAACAAAAAAAAAAAGAATTAAATGAAATTTATATAAAATTAAAATAAAAAATGTATGAAATATATAAAATAAAAAATATAGAAACTAAAAAAATTATATGAAATAAAAAATATATAAAATAAAAACTATGTCAAATAAAAAATATATGAAATAAATTATATATAAAATAAAGAATATATAAAATAAAAAATATAAAAATAAAATATATACAAATTTTGAAAAATATTAAAATGAAAACCAAGCCATAATAAAATAATTCAATATAAAATTCAATTTAGCTTAAGTCTTTATTAAATCCTTTGCTGCCCTAATGCTAAATCGTTTTACACATTTGTTTTTATTTTATTTTTTTGTTATCTCAAACAAACAAGACTAAAAGTTAATAAATAAAATGCAAATGAATAACTGCAGCACATGATTGTTTAATATGTTATTTATGCAAATCTGTTGCACGCTTATTAAAAAAACAAAAATGTACTAAATGTTTTTCGAATTGACTCAATTAAATTTTTGCGAATTTTCGATGCAGCGCACACAAATCAGCAAAAAACCGGTTAACAAAAAGGCAAAAAAAAAGACTACACACAGTTGTGAACTACATACGCTTCGACTACTTAGCACACATTCTATATAATATTCGATATCGATAATAAATTATATTATATTTATACAGTCTTGTGCCAGGCGCTCAAAGAGACGCCAATAGATAGACGACGGTTGTGGCGTGCTTAGCGAGTGCTATAAATTAATCAATTGTTTAATTTGTTCATTTCATTATACTAAACGAATTGGACACGGCATCTGCTCGTGGATTTTTTGGGTTGATCTACCACTACTACCTCCGCCCACTTAAGGCGCAAATTTAATTATTATGCAAATGCAAATTAATCGGAGCAGCTCCACAGAATTTTTACGATGTGGAAAACTACCAGAAAATTATAAAATAAAATATAAAAGAGAAACATCTTTGAGAGAGTCTACCATATATTTTCGCCTGGCGTAATTCTGGACTTTGTGTCATGTGCTCTTTGTTTTGGTTTATGGCACAAAAACGTGTTAATTGTTTCTACTCAACATGTGCCGCTCGATCAGTGGCTTAATTGAATTTCATGTGCGCCTGCCTCTCACTGAGTGTGTGTGTGTGTGTCGCTATTTTTATAACATGCTAAATATGCAACGGAGAGCATGAAGAAGAGCGGAGATCTCGTTGAGGGCCGTAAATAATTTAATTGATTAACAGATCAAAAATCGTGCAATTGTCAACGTGTGATCAACATGATGATGATGATGAGGATTCTTAGAATTCCCATAGGCAGGCATTAGTATAGAGCCAATGATCCGTCTCTCTGTTGTTTTTTTGCCAGGGTTGAATTACTAAACGCTTCTTAATACTGAATATGTATTTTTAGACTCATTTACATACATATTTATATTACTTTTTGAGGTTCATTCAATTAACTTACTGCCCTAATTTATTGAGTGAGTTCATGTAGGGTTTACAAGCTGAGAACTATACAAGGAAATATGTAATGGTATCGTTTAGATAGTCTGTTATATAACTAAGACTATATATTGATAAAAACTTGTGACTTAATTATTGTTCTTCTTTCCTATTTGCTTTTTATTTTATCATATTTTTTCTCTCCTTTTTTACTTGATATTAATACACATTTTATTTATAGACCTCAGTGTTTAACTTATCAATTATTGTGATAGCTGTACATCTAATTGGTGGTAGCGCGTGCTAAAATGTATCTCAAGAAGCCGCAGTCTATCAATTAGCAAACTCTGCCCAATTGTATATAAACAAAACAAGCCACAATAACCGCAGTTTGAAACACGATTTTGTGCCAAAAGAAAGAAAAAATCATCATGATTAAAATGGTTGAACTGTTTCGCCTTTTGCGTTTTTCGTTTTGGGTTTTTGCGGTTTTTCTTCGGATTTGGTTGAGAATTAAATTTAGCTGCAGCCGGCATGTGTGTATCTCTTATTATTATTGCTGTAGTTGTAAGTTGGCAAGCTAAACACACTCGCCGCAGACAATGTCGTCAAGCATCAGTCAGTCAGTCAGTCAGTCCAAGAAAAGGTCTAATGCAATTTGTGATGTGACCTCCCAAACGGTGGCCTCTGCTGCCTTTGCTTCATATCTTGTACTGAGTTTTCCTCGCATCTTCCCTTCATAGTATTCCACTTTACTCTCAGATCATATCCCATTGCTCTCTCTTATACCTTATCTCTCATATCGAGATCGCCTCGTGCTGCCAGAAATTGATTGTTGCTCTTCCCTTTCTGCTTAAGTTTATTATTGTCTTGTTTCCGTTCTTCATTCGCTTTTCTTTCTGCTGCACTAAAAATTGCACATTAGATCATGTCACAATAATTTTATTTGTTTGTTTGCTGTTGTTGATTTCAATTGAAAAATTGTCTGCAGTTTGCTTTTTGGCTCGATACACTCAGTATATGCATATCTACATATGTATCTATATGTAAATGGCGCTGTAGCGAATACGGGGAATTGCAATTTATCAAACGAAATGCAGAAAGGTTCTCTTTCGAGTGGTTTTTACTGGGAATATAAAATTGCACAATTTCCATGATTTCCATATCGAGAACTTTTATGACAGAAGTGCACAAAGGAATGAGTATTCTATATACAGCAAGAGTTCTGGGAAGTTATTGACACGGGCTTCAGGCTAAAGAGGAAATGAATTTGATGAAATTTGGCTAAACTGATGAATTACTATTGATTGTATCTAAGTGTTGATTCATCTTTAGTTTGAATAAAAGTAATACTCTAATTCAGAATACTTTCTACTACAACTGAACTCAAAGTATCTGTTTTCCATTCACATACTGGTCACGAATGATTTGTGAGTTGCACATGATGTATCCATTCGTCAGAGTAAACAAATTGTGAATAAATCGTGAGTTGTTAGTTAGAATCAGTTGCCGAATTGGTTAATAAACTACGTCGATTAGAATTGCCACACATCAATTGGTCAGGCTCGCATTTGGTTAGCAAATCTTCAAGTATTATTAGATGTAATGCAGAGCATGTAGTAAGCAGTAAATATATTATGAAGTAAAGCATTTAACTAGAAATAGTCACTAAATTATCTAAACTAGCCAAAACTGATTGCTAGTGCAATATTTGTCAACTTAATTGTCTATTAGTGCATCTTTTATTGCGAAAAGACAGCTGTAACTAAAATTAAAAAAGTAAACTAAAGTCTTTAAGATAAACAGTGTACTCAGAAGTAATCCCATTACAAACAGTTTACATGTCTGTGGCATTATCTCTCTAGAGGAAAACTTTATAAACTGACATGCGTCATTTGATGTGTAGTATAGTTAACCAATTTCAACGAAACGTGACGGAAATTTGTATATTCTTGTTGTTGGTATAAACCACTCATGGCACCCCTTTGTATATACTATTTACTATTCTATATGTACACACGCCGTATCTAAATGATCTCTATAAATTTCGAGGTGTTGAGCAAGAACGCTTGACAATTTATGCTATATTTTTTTCTTGACTCATCAGTTGGAAAGAATTTTAATGTATTCAAAATGTTTGAGAAAATTGGCAAAAAGCTTTTCATGTTTTCTTTTTTGGTTCAACATTTCTTTGGCTTGCTACCTAATTAATCATTTGAGTTGTGCTCTATATGAAAAAACCCAAATTGAAATTGTTTATTTAAGATACATATGTGTGCATAGTATATATGAATATATTTATACATTTCGTGTGTGTATAAACAAATGGCGAAAGATTTCACGTTCCTTGACTGACGAAACATGTGAAAAGTCAATTTGTGTGTGGGAAAACTAAGGCTAAAGAGTGTGAAAAGCGAGACAAACACGAATGGGAAATGCGTTTCACAGTAGCAACGGAAATTGAAAAAAATCACGTGAGATTCAATCAATATGTGTGTGAATGGAATCAGGCATAATTACTACAGATGTATATCTATATATTTGTGAATGAAAACAATCTAAACACAAATATTACCACACTCTCTTAAGCTCTTAATCGCTCTCTAGTGTTTTGCTTTAGTCATTGCTTAAGTTTAGTCATATTAGCTTATGCAGCCCATAAATATGCGGCATCCGTTAGCACAGGGGCAATTTTCCACAAATATTTCAAAGATTTTTCATTCCCACCACGAGCTGAGGCAACGAATGCCAAGCCCAAAAGGCTCATAAATCTAATTCGCTATAGAATATAAAACTTGGAACGTAAACAAATTTCATGGGGCATTTCCCAACCGACCTGAAGCTCGTTACGTTTAACACGAATATATTTTACACCTATTTGCAGGAATTTTCGGTAGCAAAATTCTTGTGGCATATACATATATACATACTTAAGATATCTGCATTGCCAAATCGTGAGCTTACGAAATTTCCCACACTTAAACGAGGGGCGGGCAGGCTATTTATAAAAGGCACTTTACACTGAGATTTTGAGGGTAGAGCAACAGGCGAGTATGAAAACAGAAAACAGCTGTTGAGTACGCAGAAAAGCAAAATAAATACACACACACACACACATACGTGTATGTAGAACGAAAAGCTTTGAAGAAGCTTGCACGCGCCAGGTTGAGATCAGCCATCGCACAGCAGACTGCACGTTATTGCGCTCTCGCGCTCTCTCTCAGATTGTGACACACTCTCTCTGGCGTCTGTATCTGTATGTGTGTGTGTGTGCGGCCACCCCATTTGGTTGGAGCTTTCAGTTTCATTCACCGCAAGAAACCGGCCCGCTTGATGAGAACATTGAACGCATTCGAACGCGTCGCACGTAGGCCTACGGAATTTTAAGTTGTTCGATTCGAGTCGAGTTGATTTCGAATTCGAATTCGAATCAAATTGCGATCTTTTAGTTAATGATATTGTTCAACCCGTACAGTAACACTTCAAGCGCAAATACTTAATGTAAAACAAAAAGATTATTGAAATTAACGAACAATAAAAATGCGAATATAAATATGTATAAAATGTGAATTGATAAATTTCAATGTGCTGCAAATTAAATTCAAGTGCTGCTGCTGCTGCTGCGCTGCGCCGCTCGCACAACGAATAAACGACGAAGCAGGCAAATTGCAGAGCGCAATAAATTAAAACAATAAAGAAAACAAGCGGCGAAATTTAAATAAAAAGACAACAACAAAAATCTACATAAATGTATTTCTTGTGGCTGTGTGACATAGAGTAAAATACAAATAAAAATAAAAATACAAAGTAATACAGATAAAAAGAAACAATACTCGGTGCCAAATAAGCAAAGTAAACCAAATACACACAAAAAACCGACTACAACCACAACAAAGGGCAACTCGAAAGCTACAGTAAAACAACAGCAACAACAACAAAAATGGTTGGCAAAGTTTTGGGCATACGCGACTTGGAGCAGTTCAGTAGTCGACGCAGCAGCGTCTATGTCGATCCCGAGTGCGAAAAGTTCTTTGAGCTGCCCCTCTTCATAGCGGCCAGCTCGAATGATATAACAACCAAATGCCAGTGCTGGCAATTTAGTCCAGGTAATAAACCCCGCACAGATCATAAAAAACATAAACATTAACATAGTCAAACCCACAAGGCAAATAAACACAAACTCAACAAAAATTATAATAATAAAAAATGCTCATAAAAAAACGACTAATTTTAAAAGTAAACTGAGCAAATGTTTAGCAGTGGCATATAGCGGTATTTGTTTGTGGCCAGGGGGAGTAAAAAGGAAGGCAGGAGCAGGGGCAAAAGCTTGTAATTTTTATTGATTTAGTAATTGATTTTTAAATTGAGTTAAATTAAAATTAAAATTACAGTTGGTCATAAAACAGTTTGTACCTTGACTGGTGTAAGAGAATGTGTTAAAAATACAAATAAAAATAACTGTAATGTTCAACTGGCTCATTAGTAATTTAATACGATTTTATTTGAATTTTTATTATTTTATTCCACATATTTAATTTGTTTTTACTTTTTATTATTATTATTATTATTATTTTTATCTAAATATTTCTTTAATTTTTAAAATCAAATAGTGCATTTTTAACATCTTGCTAGTTCACTAGAATTATTCCCCATCTTATTTACTTCATAAAAATATAATTTACTTTAAAGCTATATACCTTAAAATATTTACTTAATATGTTATTTATTTTAAATATTATTATTTGCTTTTTATATTATTATTTGCCTTAAATATTAGTCGAGTAATATTCCCGCCTAGAAAAGTTTTCGCACAGCTCGTACGTCAGCAAATGTGCTAATCGCAGTTAATGATTATGATTTGCAAATAGTTGTAGTTTTCATTTAATTTAATATGTGAGTTTATGTGAAAAACGATCTATAAATAATTACAAACAGCTGTGCGAACTATGTAGACTCCTTTTGCTCACAGATATCGCAATTATCATAATAGGAGAATGCAATCGATGGCATCCATAGGAAAGTTACAGCATCTAAGACGCTATTAAAAGCTCTATATATATAGCTATGGTAATAAGTGTCACTGTGTGTGTGTGTGTGTGTGTGTGTGTGTGTGCAGAGGCGGGGATTAATTACAGAGTCACACACACACACTCACATCGAGTGAAATGCAAACGAGCCTCAGTGAATTATACCAGTTTTTATTGTTATTGCATTTACAAGATTCACCCGCCCCACAGCAGTCGGTCATAATTCTCAGCCTTATAGCCAGTATATATATATGTATATGTGTGTGTTTGTGTGTGTGTGTGTAACTATATCATACTCGAGTCATTTGATATTTACATGCTCAGAACTTGCTTCAATTTCGGTTAAGTGATATTAATGATATATGTTATTTTCAAGGCGCAGTACGGATCGTAATAATATATATACTCTCTAGAATATATACACATATAAAAAATGTATTTCGTGTTGTGTCTCTGATTCGTTAAATTGAACAAGTCAAGTTGATGACTGGCGCTGTGGTTTGACTTGTTATCAGTGCTATCAGAGTATCAGCAGGGCCATCCAACAACAGTAATAATAACAAATGGCAAATAAACCCACTATGAGTGTGTGTGATAAGCATGCAAAAATCGATCAGCTGTCGCTTGGCGGTAATGAGAGACTTGTACCCAATGCACAATCAATTACCCACACTTTTTCGATACCTAATCAATATGGCACTTTCAGTTCGGTTGGAAAAAGGAAAAACAAACAATTGTCACCTTCTACTTGGGGTCTTGGGGTCTTGTGCTTCAGCGATGGCGTCAATCCATAAGGCACAGTCCCTCCTCCACACACTGACCCAAAACAGAAGCAGCTGACTCTGGCGATAAGAGCTGACCAAAACATCGATCTACAGCTGTCAGATTTCACTTTTAACACTGGAACTTAACACACATTTCATACTACACTAAATGATGCAAGTCAAGAGTAAATTCAAATAGAGTCAATGCTCAACCTTTCGCTTTGTCTGTACTCACAAAACAAATCTAATTAGCTTGCCATATAGATAACACTACTGTTGACTCTAGTTGTTTACTTTGCATTCAATACACTTTTTTAATTACAACAAAATTTTACAATCATTGATAATAAATACTTATTAAACAATGTTGTACATTTTACTTATCAATTTCGAATTAAATTTTAATTGCAAGTAAATAGTCAAAGCTTATCAGACAACAAGACCTTTAGACAAATTTAGTGAGTCTATCATAAATCTAAATCATTTCAGCTACTGGTGGCAAGTTCACAGTGGGGTATGGAGTGGAGTGTAGCCTGCTTGGGGCAAGTCGTATACTTTATCGCTTATCAATAACAATGTCATATGAGGCATTTTAAGTGGTCAGCAGTGGGCCAACTTATCAGTTTGCCACTTGAACTGGCCAAGAAATATGATGTACTCAGCCATAAGCCATAAGTTATAGTATATGCACATACTTTTCAGTCTCACTGTTGCATAGTCTACAGTAATAAACTTATTTTTTATGGAGAGCAGAAAGCTCTGGCTCTCATGACCTAACCTAAACGAAATCCAATTGACTCTATTCTAATAATGGT
The DNA here is from genome assembly GCA_035045005.1 of Liodrosophila aerea. Lineage (NCBI taxonomy): Eukaryota > Metazoa > Arthropoda > Insecta > Diptera > Drosophilidae > Liodrosophila > Liodrosophila aerea. The sequence goes on from JAWNNL010001374.1 coordinate 754,816, forward strand.
TTTCTCTCTATTCTTTCAGGCAAAGAGCCGGCACTGCGCTCATACACGGAAATCCAACAGCTGCTGCAGCAGGGTAAAAAACATCTTGTTAAGAATATACTCAGAGAGAATTCCTGGCCCATCAATTCACCCATACGCTCACAACTATGGCCCACACTCTGTGCCCAGCACCTGACCAAGCAGAACATGCTGGATGGCTTCTACTGGGAGATGGTGCATCAGGTGAGTGTTGAAATTTTAATTATGTCTTGCAACTAATAATGTAATGCATTCTCTGTATACTAGGTCTTTGGCACCACAGAGCTGTCGGAGAAGCCCATCATGCTGCCCGCTTTTGTGGATGCCACACACTGTTTGCCGTATCACTTGACCAGCACGGGACGCGCCGTTGCCGATCGCATTGTGAATGTGCTTGGCTATGATTGCCCCGATATTACCTACAGTCCAGTATTGTATCCAATTACATCATTACTTTTGCATTTCATGTCGGGTAAGTTGAATGGAACTAAACGAACTAAACTATTCAGTCACACGTCACGTGACTCAGCTCGGTTTGTGATTTGTTCTGGCATTGAAAAAGGGCTTAGCATAGTTCAGTTTATTTCGGTTATTCATTGATATTTGTGTGTGCCAGCGAGTGTTTGCCTTTCTCTCGCCTATCGACACAAATAATTGGCACAATTGTAAATCTCAAGTAACTCGCATCTCTGCGCGAATTGATGTATCGTGATTTATCAGCTAATTGCCTCGATCAACAAGTTTCAAGTCCGAAACGGAGTCTATAACCAATAACCATACAGCAGCTATATACTTGTTATATATATTCACATGTTTAACAACTTGTACAACATGTATAAAATATATATGTATATATATTTATTTTGTGTATTTCCGCATTTTGTTATCAGACATTGTCTGGCGGACGTCTCTCAATGAGACGACGTTCGTTTGCTTCTGCTTACACGGGCTAGGCGTCGCCAATTAATTAAACATATATTTGTGATACTATTCAATATTGGAATTGGATTAATCTGGTCGCATGTGGGCAGAGATTGGTTAAGCCGCTTAATACCAGCCCAGGCAGCAACTCTTATTGCCATAAATTAATAAACAGGGTATAAAATGGATATGGATGAACAGTTTGAATGGACCTATGCAAGTGTGAAAGTTACCAAAGATACATACATACCCCAAAGATAAATACTGTAAAACTTTATCTACTAGATAATGGCAGTAGAATCTTAGAATCTCAGGTGCTAGATCAACTTATTACCCAGCCCTTACTGAGCCAAGGTCTCGCTAGTTAGACATACTATTAATTTGCCATTAGATCTGTTTAAAGAACTGCTGGCATTGTTATATATTCTACCTAATAGATTAGATCTCTTACGGTTAACCCTTCTCTTTGTTGTCTTCCGTCTAAGCCACACATATTTCTGGTTGTAAATATTATAATGCGAAAGAGTTCCGCAATGCTTATGCAATAAGCACCTGTTGTAGAGCAGATACCTTCAAATTTATACATATATATATATTGTATGTGAGCCAAATGACCCCGTTCTATAATTCCTGTAACACTATCATTAGTCGTAATCAAATTAATCTCAGCTGAACTCTGAGCACCCCCATTAGCATACTATATAAAAGGAAAATGTAAAAACAAGAAAATAATATAAATTGATTTCAATCTGGGTTCAAGTGAGTAGAATATTGAATTGGGATTATCTGGAGAGAAGAAGCGCCAATCATACTGCTACTAGTACCTAGTCATGTGAGCAGGGAGACTTGCGATTAATATGCGACTTAATTGACGGCGAGGCACATGATACAGGCCTGCAACTGATAAAGCTGCGCCTGATAAGCTCAAGTGGGGGAGGGGGGAGAGTGTAACGCAACGAGGTCGACTTTAAAGTCATCTATGTAGATTCATTCTTCACTTTGTTCTCAGTCTACGGCTGCCTTGTCTGTCTGCCTTACTTTTGGAGGTTTGTTTACACGCCGCGAAAATTTTTGTTTTGTTTTCTGTTGATTTTTTTTTGCTGTAGCGATTCCGGGCCAGTTTCAAGGTAGTCGTTCGGCACAGTGTCTATAAATAGTAGATGCCCCTTAAGGGTACAAAGTTCCATTGTTTACAAAAAGAGAAAAATGTATGGCAAATAGCGAAACAAACGAATGAAAATTGAAAAATTACAGTGCATCATATAAACTTTTCTCTGGCTGCAACTGAAGGTCGCAGTGTGAAAACAATATGCATGTAGGAGAGTGTATTCTTTCCAACGTTTCAAGTTCAAGAGTCTCCCCTAAATGTACGCGATGATGTCGTACAATAATCTCTATATATGCATATGGGTTTATTTGTTTGATTGTGCCCATATACTATATAGATGTCGCTGTCTATATTGGCAGTTCAGTTTGTCGGTACATCTCTCTTGCTGACGTCATTGACTCGTTATCGTTTTATGCAAATTATTTCGCATTGTCCAGAGAGTGAAGACAATGTGTTTCATTTGCAGTAGCCGAACGTCGGCATGTGACATACATTTTGTTCCCAGCCCCCAGCCCCAAATGCCACAGTTTTATATAGTAGTTGTACAGATAGATAATTGTAATCGTCGTTTATTTTTAGCAGCAGCTATAAAGCATGTTTAGAGTGTATCTGGCAGTCGTATAGTGCCTTGTTATTGTTATTGTTACGAGTGACGCCAGCACGTGAGCATAAAACTCACATAAAATACATTTTTGGGGCTCTGGATGCGTATTCGTATTCGTTCTCGCACTCATTATTCACTCTCCCATTAGATTACTATTCCCGAAGCCAAACAAATGCGCACTTTTTATAACATCTTGGCTGTTTGCCTTTGGTTTACGGCCTGTTTGTTATTCTGTTCTCTACACTTCTATCTATTCTCCTCCCTAGCCAAACATTGTCGTTGTACATATTTGTTTTTGCACGGCTTTAATACTATATGTATACTATAGTGTACTATACTCGACATTGTCTGTGGGCAACTTCAACCCATTAGATACTCTGGAATATATAGCAGTAGTACGTGCTGGAAATTAAAAGAGCCGTAAGAGTAATACATAAAAATAATAGTAGTAGTAATAATAACATACAATTTGAGGCATTAATAGAATCATAGATTAGAAGCCTTGTTTGTCTGTGTGTGTGTATCTGTAGCTGTGTGTACCTTAAATTTGCATATTCATGAGCAGTCTAAAAGCTTACCAATACCAACAACAACACACCTGTGTAAGGTTTGTTTTGGCATGGATAAGGTAGCAGAAATGTATGTATACAAAAGCAAGCTGCAGTCTCCCAGTCGGGCGCAACCGACCGTATAATACTCGCTTTGATATGCACATAACTTTACAAAGAGACTAGACTTTTCATAATTTTCCAAAGAAATAGTCGTAATTGAAATGTATTTATTCATTGAGCTCTCAGCCAACGTTTATCGCCCTACTCACTTCACTTCCAAAGGGCCAACAGACTCCACAGTGACTGCTAGCAATTAGCGCCTGTTGAGACTGAGATTTATTATATTTATTATTTCAACGGCTTTTCAACTCGCTGTTTACACTTGTCTCGTCTATTTTAGTCTCGTCTTTTAGTTAAACTTTGTTTATATTCTGTTTTCTTGGCGAAAACAATCGCCGGCTGCTGTTTTTTGTCCATCGTTTGTTGGCCTAAATCGATGTGTGTGTGAAATATGTTGGCTAAGAGTGTTTAGATCGTAGTGGAACACGTGTTGCACACTGACGTAAAGTGAAACGTGAAACTGACTGCGATTTGTGAACCAGTTTCGAGGTACATTTTACAGTCAGTAGCTTATCGCTCGTAAAGCAAGAATGCCCCTAATAAATGCAATTGATACAATGATTAAATTTAATTGCGCTGCCTGTTGTTATTTGAGCTGAAAGAGTGAACTGGGTGAGCCACAAGCAAATATAAGTTGAGATTAACTCGTCTCACTGCGTCAGTTGCTTTAAATAGAACCCAAGTGAAATGCCTGAGTGTGGTTGTTATCTAGATTTCCGCAAGCGATAAACCAAGTGTGAGATGTGTATCTTTGCAGACTGTCAAAGCAATTGATAACATTTGCCACAACTCAAATCACTATTAAGGGCACAGTACACACACAATAAACCGCGTCTAACTGCCTTGCACCAAGACGAACCGCCATAAACTAGTACCTAAAGCAAAACACTGATAAGCCAGCGTCACTGCTGATAAGACAAAATCATTCAAATGCAGTTTATTGTTGTCGTTATTAATGCAACAAACAATGCAAAAATTCACAAGACCTAAGCGATGTCTAAATGCCTTTTGGCATGTAACTATATAATTAAATATATATGCATATGTATTCAGTTCCTAATTGATTGATAAACAACTGAACCACCCACTACTAGCACTCACTCTGCGATTGCATTTTAAATGCCTCTAAAATTATTTATATTTAATTCTCGGCGATTTGTAATCAGTTTTGTACACAGTTAACGCTGCTAATGAGCCACTCACGACAGAGTGCGAAAATAAAAATGAAAATAAATGCAGGGCAATAATAAAAAATAAGTAAATAAATACTACTCAAGCTCAAAGAGCTGTGGCTGTATTTTTAGCAGGCCTTGCCTCAATAATGCTAGAGCTAATTTATAAGCTCAATATGAACTCAAAGATGTGCGCAATTTATACAATTTATGAGTAATTTCATAAACAAATGGCAAGTGGCATCAAAGTAGACGCAAAGTACAATAATTACTGCATAAATTAGTGTAAACTGGAGTATAGGGTATGCGGTTTGATAGCGGATGAAAGTATAGTAGAGGTATAGGGTATATGACTTTTAAAACTTTCTTTATCAAGGTATTTATTAGATATGCGCCTCGACACTCCTCAATTTCGCATTCACTTTGCATTAAATCAGCGATGAAGATTGTGTTTTCGTTTTAAAAAATACAGAAAAATTCCAGAGCGAATGATAGCATTCATATGGAATGATGAACCGAATGTGGGAGGGCTTATAGGATAGGATTTAGGAATCTAACGTAGTGAAAAACCATTTTATATTTGAATTATATTATTACATATATTAATATATATTTTGTAAGGGTATTATATACCCGATTTTACTAGAGACCAAGCAATATATATACCTATCCAGCTGTGAGCTTCCTAACCTATATACTACATATATATTTATTCATTACAATATTTAAAGAATATACGGCAGCTGAAGCATACCCTCTGCCTAACTGTATTACAAACGCTTGAATGTAATGAAATTTACGCTGCGTCATTGCGGTTACACCCCCGCAGGCGCTGCAGTAACCTTCAATAAGCCTAAAGCTAGCCACAAACCACAACCACAACAACCAACAGCAGTAGCAGCAGCGACTAATTTAGGCAGGGGGAAGCTGCAGTGAAAATTGCAATTTGAAATTGTGCAATTAAATTAAGCGACAGCGAAAAACAGTGAGTGTGTGTGTGTTTGTGTGTGTAGGTGTGTGTGTGGGTAAGGTTAGGTCTGTCATTAAGCAGTGTATGTTTGTGAATGCGAAAACAAATGCCATACGATATAGTTCAGTACAATCCGAGCAAACCGCAGCTGCTATACGCTTACTACATAATATCATCAATATAATAAATAATATAATTATATTTCCCTCTATCTCTTTTACAGAGGAGGAAGCCTATCTGTGCCTGGCCGGACTCGTGGGCAGCAAGGAGAAAACATTCATCAATCAAACCAAACTGCAGCATGAGGTCACCTGGAAGACGGTCATGCAGATAGCCAAAAAGCACACAGTGAGTATACGATATTAATTGCCATTTTATGAATATTAATATCGATACTAATCAATTCTCATTTACCCCGCCAGAAAAGTGCCATAGCGTATTTTCAGCGCATCTGCCCGGGTCAGAAACTGGAGCGTGTGTTTATGGATTGGTGCTGGTGGATATTAGCTGGTCTGCCGTTTCAGCATTTGGTGCGCATTATGGATTGCTATTTTCATGAGGGCATCAAGGTGCTATATCGCGTCGCACTGGTCATACTCAATCTCTTCCACAAGGAATGTCAGTCGAACAACGAATGGAGTCCGGATAATATTAAAAACGACATTGGCAATGCTCTCATCAAATTCTGCAAAAAGATACCAGTATCGCCGGCGAAGCTGCTTCATGCCGCTTTTAGTATTAGGGGACTCAGGTGCGAAGCTTAATCAATAATTAAATTCAAGATTAATTGAGTTAGTAAACAGCTAATGAGAGGCTTAGTTAAAACTATAATGTGAGCATTCAAAGAGTGCTTTCATCATCGTATTTAATAAGCTAAACCTTTTAGTTTTGCTTGTGCATTAAGTTAATTGTCTTGACTCCGGCAATGACTAATCAAAATACTCTGTTCTATTCATTGCAGTACCCAGTATATTTCTAGAATATTTATTAAGACTGAAATGCTACTAAAAAGCCGATCCGTTCTTAACAGCGGCTCGAAGCAATTAATCAAATCGCGTTCAAGTGATAATCTGCCCACTAGTCAGTCGCAGGTCAACATCCAGATGATGTCACACACATTGACCATACGTGAGGTAAGTGCCCAGTGCCAAGCTACCCGGCTATACCCTAACCAAGTACACACAAACAGCCACAGGGCCACATAACTCTATATACTCTCTATACGGTCTTTGGATTTGCACCGAACTCAGTTGAATATTTTGTCAGTGTCTTCAGTTAGGTTTAGTTTCGATGCTAAGAGTGAAAAGTCTATGCTACAATGGATATGGTTACAATATTATTATTATTTACACACAGCACAGCACAGTTATGGCACACACATACTACCTATTATTATTGATAATACTCAAACAAAATGAAAAACCCAATGTTCTCAACTCTATTGACTATTGATTTCTTGTTTTTGTGTTCTTTCAAAACTTTTGCACTACAACTTCAACAACAACAACTACAACTACAACCTAAACAACAACAACAACTATGCAAACTTCAACACTGAAAAAAATACCTATATAAATCTCTATATATATATTGAAAAACAAAACCAGAAGCTGCACTCCGAGAGCTGTCGCAATTTGGTATGGGGCTAATTGAAATTATCATTGTATATTTCGTATTATGTATACTATATACTGCCTATACATATATTTGATGGATGATGATCTTTAATGCTGATGATGATGTTCAAGTTCTGCTTGTTTTGTTTTTCATAATACTATGCTACGATTTCTTTTCGTTTATTCGTTGGTTTCTCTGAGCATGACACTTTAGCTATTTTCTAGCTAAACATGCGGCAGCCCAAAGCCCAAATTAAATTGCAAATATTACTTTAAATATAAAGTAAACTTTGTAGTTTTTCGATGAAAAAAAAAGAAACAGTTTTTGTGTTGTATTTTCTTACTAATTTTTTGGTTTACTTGCTGCTGTTGTTTGAATGTTTCTTTAAGCAAAGAAAATTACTAATCTCAAGAACAATATACATATAAATATATGAATAATCTAGAAGCTGTTGTTGAGTTCTCGTTACGTTTTGTTCCAGTCTCTCTCTCTCTCTCGATCTAAGCATAACAACACAAACAACAATCACATAAAACTACAACAACAACAGAACGCTTTCTTATCCGTTTCCGCTCCTTTAACACAAATTTGCATTCAAGTACATTTTACTTTGTTTTATTTTGTTTGCACTTACTTTGCACTCCAAGGCCAAAAGAACAAAACAAAAGAAAACGACAAGAATACACTGCAATTGTTAACTATATAAATATTAACCTATATATACATATATATAAAATCTGTTATTTCTATTTTTCTTGTATTTTGCGCTGCCTTGGCAAACTATGAATGAATAAAAAAATCACCATAATCTTAATAAAAAAATAATAATATTTTCAACACGAAACAAAAACAAAAAATCAACAATAATATTTAACAAATTCTGATAATATGCGTGCGCTTTGTCAACTCGAAATATCATATCTATATATCTTCAAACATTATCGCATACTATGTACATACCTACATACACATGTGTATACTACTATATATACAGGGCGAAAAGTCGCCCGGTCATAGAGCCATCGCCATGGGCGTCTATCCCATACACAATCTCAAAAGTCAAGTCTGTAAGAACGAAGATGTAAGTCCAGACAGAGAGCAGTCGCCACAGCAACAACAACAACAACAATTTTTGCTAGTTTTTTCTTATCATCTTTTGTAATCTATTGCTAAAAAACAAAATCAATATCACTTATAGTCTAGTCCCAGAGAATGGAATGTTTTGCTTACATTGCACTGAAAAAAAAAAACCAAGTCACTCAGTAAATTATTACCTGCCTCTACACACAGTTGGGTCTTATTGCATATTATGGAGGGAACACCCTCAATGCAGTCTGCATGTGTGCAATCGAATATTTATCAATACTTATATTTGCAGTTACTACATTACTTAGTTTTATTTAGTTCAGTTTCAGTTCTGTTTCACATTTTAGTTAATCGTTAAGTCTAACAGTTTAAGCAGCAACAGGCCCCGACTCCCACAGCTCCTTCACCCCTCCCCCTTGTCAAATCACCCAAGACAATTTTGACATTGCTCTCTCTCTCTCTATATATCATATATATACATATATATATCATCTCTTTTCATAGCATTTTGGTTTACCGGGCACAACGAATTTCATTAAAACCTGGACGGATAGACAATTTGTAAGCATACGTAAATACACATACATATGTATTACAACCAGCCAAGCCAACTTCCAATCTACTATTTGAATGAAATACCATCCACAGAATCACACACTATCTCCCATCTGAAATTTACCACAACAAAAAGTACCTACACCTACAACTGTTACCATTTTGTGGCGTTTCATTAGACACACTGAAAATATCCTTAGAACTCTCTGTCTTTCTCTCTGTATCTATCTCTACTTCCCCATCTCTCCTACTCTCTCTCTCTCTCTGTAATTGTGTGCGTGTGTGTGTGTGCGTTCCTTGTAAGTGGTCAACTATACTTCATACATGAATCGCAAGTCTCTGTAAACCATTCTGTTCCCATGTATCCCTAGCTTTTATACAGTTGTGCGGGCCTTAGACAGTTTGGAAGTCATCTCTCGTAGTAGTTATCACACAGTTTAGTAGTATGACAATCCATCAATCATAGTTTGACAGTCACGAAATAACAGTCTCGTGTGGTTTGAGAGTCGCTTTCGTGCAGCTATCTCAGACAGTTTCACAGTCGCCCAATCATCTCATACATTTGCAAGTCGCCATCATGCTTAGGCAGTTTGACAGTCACATGACTATACAATGCTCAGCAATCGCTTTTTGCTGTTTGACAATCACCTAATCCAGTTAGCTCAAGCAGTTTGAGCATCGCGCTATGCTGCTTGCCAGTTGCCTCATGCAGTTTGACAGTCGCCTTATGCTGTTCGATATTCAACTCATACAGTTTAGCAGTCGCATCACGCTATGTGCCTGTCGCCCTTATTCAGTTGCCTTAGACAGTTTGACAATCACCCCACGGAGCTACTTCACACAGTTTGACAGCCGCTTATGCTGTTTGTAATCATCTCATACAGTTTTGCAGTCGCCTCATGCTAGCTGCCGGTTGGTTTCAGGCAGTTTGACAGTCAGCCTATGCTGTTTAACATTTATCTCTTGCAGTTTAACAGTCGCTGTTAACACATGCTGTTAGCCAGTCGCCTCTTGCAGTCACTGCTGTTGCTGGCCTAAAGAATTTACCATATATATTTTTTGTAGTTTCTGTTAAATACATTATAATTTATAACTTGATTGTGCGTTTCTTGGCTTTTTAGCTCGTTTTTGGCCATTTAGTTAATGTTTCTAGTTGATATGCTTACACTCTCTGTGTCTCTTTGTTTATTGCGCTGTATTTATCCCCGCCTAATTATTGTTTTTGTGTGTGTTCTTTATCACATAGTATATAGTATATACCTATACATACATATACCTATATGTACATATATATCTACTACCTGTTTTTATTACCAATTGGCTAATGCTCTTATCCTCTTAGTTTTAGTTTTATTTGTAGTTATCTTTTGCCTTAAATCGTTTTGATTCCACAGCAACAACTGTACTAATTTGCCGTTATCTCTTGTGCACCTGCCACACACCTTTTCCCTCTCCACAGCTATTCACGCTGTGGTCCTGGCTGCCCGTAAGGATCACCATGTACCAACCGGTGCTGCTCTACACCACGGAAGAGCACGGCTGCTCCTTGACGACCTTCTATGTGCGCGTTGAGCAGCACGAGCCGACGCTGCTCATGATCAAGACGTGCAACAATGAGGTGAGCATATATTACATACTATATCTAATATCATTTACTAATATTATGTCTTATCCCTTTAGGTATTTGGCGCCTACTGCTCTTCACGCTGGTTCGAGCGCAATGTGAAGGATGACAAGGGCCAGAGGCAGGCCTACTTCGGCACCGGCGAAACCTTCCTATTCTCCCTCTATCCCGAACGTGCCAAATACCCCTGGGTGGGTATCGAGGGCGATCGCGATTTGGGCCACAGCTCAGAGCTCTTTATGGCTGCGGATTCGAAAATGATTACCATTGGCGGCGGGTGAGTGCCAAATGACTAATTATGAATATATATATATACTTATTGTGCCAATTGATTGTTTAAACAAAAGCCTGAGTCATTTGACATATTTATTAGAACAATGCTTGATTAATGCTAATTTGGGTAAACATTTTTAAACGTGTAAATTGACGGTGATAACGGCATTACAATGCCAAGGACGTCATGAAAAAGTCATAAATAAATTGAAATTCATATTTTTAATAATATTAATAAACTATTTAATGAAAAGTAATTTGCATTGCCTTAAATTTGTAGTTTTCCGTGTGAGTCTAGCGCTTCAGCTAACAGTACTCTGTTATGCCACTGTTAATTAACAGCAGACGAGTTTGTCAAGCGAAAGCTATTGTTTATATCTCGCACATTTATATATATTTATGTAAAAGTCTTTAATTCCCATTTTATATTATGTTATTTACCTGATTAACAACATTCCCTTCTCCATTTACAGAGAGGGCCAGGCCATTTGGATGGATGAGAACATACGCTTCGGCAAGACGGACAGCTGCAAGACCTTCAACAATCCGCCATTGTGTCCGTCGGGTGACTTCGAGATACGTGTACTAGAGGTGTACGGATTTGTGGGCATCTAAGCAGCATCCACGACAACAGCAACTCAAGCCGTGTTACCAGAATTGCCCGCCGATGTTCAAGTGCTCAGCAGTCGAAAAAAATGCAGATTAATCCGCACCTATGACCTCACACCCACACAACCACACACACACACCCAGCACACACTCAAACATAATGCAAAACGCTCATGTTTCCGGCTATAACGGAAACCGTAGCAGAAACCGTAAATGTTGATTTAGAGAAGACGTTGATTAAGCATGGATGTAAACATATATAAAGATTTATTTATAGATGTATGTATCTAAAGAGCAAAAGAAGAATATGATAAATTGTCGTGTTAATGTTAAATGTTTAAACTTTATAAACAAACAAACAAAAAAACAGAAAAATGATAACAAATTATATATTATATAATGGAAATACTCTGTGAGTTCATGTTTCAAACCGCAAAAGCTTTGAAATTATACATAAATTAGTTGTTATGCATAACGTATATAAAGCAAACTATATAATATAATATTATATATGTGTATAAACTAACTGTAAATCATAACACCAGAACGAGTTGAAAGGGCAGACAGAAAACAAAGCAGAAGTAAACGCAAAAGCAACAACTGAGAAATCTATTCCTTAATAGAAACAAGATCAAAAGATGAAATTGTCTGCCTGAATTGATTATTATTACTATTATTATTATTATTACTACTATTATGTTTATGTTTACTTGCGTATTTTGTATTTTTTTCTGCTTCTGTAAACCAAATTTACTGACTTGACTGAATTTGTTATAAATGTTATTAATATTATTATTACATATGTGTATAAATTATATTATATATTTTGTAAATTGCATTGGACATCTTTTCATTTTTCTGTTTACCCTGTAGTGCAGTGTAAAATATAGAAACAAACATAGTAGAACCCCTTTGGTTTCATGAGCGTGGCAGTTCGATACGACTGCAAGTGCACAAATGTCAAATTGATCTCATTTATGCTTCAAATCCAAAGCAAACAGCGAAAGAATTCAAATTCAACTTTGTTTATTTAAGATTCATTCCATCAGTTGCTCAATTAACTAACACACACTTTACACTCTCTGCAGTTTATACCTACTTTCGAAAAATTCCTTGCTCTATTTCACACTTTTTATTTTTCTAGTCGAACGAAAATTCAACATGTTGTGCACTTGTAGGCGCTCAATTGCCACGCCCATTTAGCCAGCTATTGTAACAGTCTACACAACGAATATCGCATACAGTTTAAATATATTTATATATACATACATACATATATATGGAAATTACATGATTATAAACATACAAACATACGTTAAATGCAATTGCTGCTGCCTGCCTCTGGCTGTACTCGACTCACCTCAACACAACTCAAAGATACCCTGCGCTACTCAATTTTATGTCGCATGAAGCGCATGACTCTATCACACACACAACCACACACACACACACGCGTTTTGGAGCTGGTACTCCACACAAAACAGAAACTCCCCACACATACAGTCGGCAGAGGGACAGGTATGTAGAAATGGCAGCAACATTTATATAAAACTATAAAAATAATATACATATATATTATATTTTAGTTACTTTTAAACTCTCTGTGTTGTTGCAATGAATTGTGTGTGTAAGCAGCATTAAATGAATCAATTTTTTTGTCTAACTAATGCGATAAAATAGCCTAGTTGATAAACACGTTGATCAACACAAAACAAGTAACAGAAAATGAAGCAAAATTATTAATATTAATTAAATATATATCTATATGTATTTGTTAATTGTTTTCTCTGCTGTTGATACAAAGAATGAATGTTCTTATTTGGTTGACTATTCATATGCATATTCATATATACGTATACGTATTCGTATTCATATTCACATTAACGTATTGTTGCGTTTGCTTTGTGAGCGGTGCTCATAGTATGAACAGTATTTGGCGGAAAGAAAAGCAAACTGTAAAGCTGTAAACAACAACAACAATAAATTCATTATCTTTTGTATATATACGATTGTTTATACTGTTTTTGTCGCTACAGTACAGGCATATAGTAGGCATATATTACACTACTATATGGATTGTTCTCTATGTGCAGTCGTTGTTAGGTTTCCCACTTTAATTTTGTAAAAATTAATCAAGCATAATTTATATACGAAATACGAAATATGAAATCTGAAATACTTATGATATATACCACAAACTTGTTTACTTTTATTATTATTAATATTATTATGTTTATTTTATTTTACACACACACATACAGTAAACATATACAATTGAATATATGCCCCAATATAAATCTATATTAAATATATATATATATATATGTATGTTAAATCATTTTAGTGAATGTATAAAAACAAACAGAAAATGAATTGAAATAAAAAAATATAAATAATGTTGCTTTCAACCTTAATAGTTAAGCCACGCCAAGGACAGCAGCAGCAACAGGATGAATGTTAGACCTCCCCCTAAGCCTGTGGCAGCTGCGTTGCAGAGATCCTTGTGGCAGAAGACGCAGCCTAGGAAATTGAGATCTGGCATCACCGGATCCGGCTGCTGATCGCATTCCGAGAAATCACCAAAGGCACAGGAACGACGCACAAATAGATCATCAGCTGGATCGTCTAGTGCGAGGCGGAAGGGAATTGCAGTGTAATAATGCCATAAATATTCCACTGAGCACTCACCTCCTTTATAGTACTTGATGAGGCAAGCCGTTTCGGGTCTATGTAGGTATTGTTCCCGCAAGTGCTGTGGCAGCTCCACGAAATCACAATCCGTCGTGGCTATGTCATCCGCCTCAAATGGCGCACTACAGTGCGCATCGTTGACGGAATCGCATTCGTAGCATTTAACGGCTAAAACTGTGCGATGAAACGATGACGACATATGCATAAATATGTGTGTCAACAAATGTAGACCAGTCGCTCTTCTTCTCTTCATGCTCACCTGTAGCTGACAGCGTGCTGAATAGCAGAACGCAGAGCGTCAAGACCAGATGCCGCATCATCATTTCCAACAGTTGATTCGCTTTCAATCTGATCTGTATGCGAGACGTTTGATACGTGAATGCGTTCACAATTCACAAATTCAGGTGATGATGACGATGATGGTCAATGGTCAATGTTTGAATAGCCAAGCGAGTGTGTGATGAGTGTCTATGAGTATCTACGAGTGTGTTTAGTGTTTGCCCAGTCACATGGCCGCTGTGAACCAACCGCACGAGCTGCACACAAGAGACTGAGCCAAGCAATATCATCGCATACGGTGTGCGAGCTTTTCACTTGCTGTTGACGCTGTTTTCCATACAAAACACATTTGCTTTTCGTTTGACTGAGCGCGTCTAGTACATGATTTTCACATATGAAAATGGACATGAAAATGGTATGGTATGAGCGGCATTTTTGATAGCCGAAAATAAATGTCCGTTGACTTGCGAAGCCATTGGCTATTGGCTATTGTCTGTCTCTCGATCATCTTGCTCTCCGTATTTCTGTGGAGGCGTTACGCCCTTGTGCCTTGTGCCAGTCCCCCTGCAATGGTTTCTTCCTCTACTGGGGGTAAGTAAACAAAAATTCTTTGCTTTATTCTACATTTAATGTGATTTTATTAGCTCTGCCATGTATATTTTTCTTCTTTTCATTTTAATTCTGTTTTTCTCTACGTTTCTTTTTTTGCCATGGTCATTAACAAGAACTTATGCCTAATGTGACATTGCTCATACGTCACGTTGTCCATTTGCCAGCCACTGTGCCGCCGCTATGAACAGGCCTAATGCAGGCAACTGTTGCCAGATCTTCGCCTGCATCAGCTGATCGGCTCCATTGCAGAAATTCTCATTGTCGCACACATGACAGCTGGCATTCTGCAGGGAGGTCACTGTGGGATCCAATTTACAGCCAATGTCCGTCTCGTTGACCTCACCGAAGTAACAGCCACGCACAAATTTGGTGACGCCATTTTCTGCGTATACATGTGAGTAACATTGTATGTGTGTGTGGGTGTGTGAGTGCGTGTCGAGTGCATGTGTATGTGTGTTGTTTACAAACAGACAATAAACAAATTAGGTAAATGTTGTGTAGCATACTTTTAGGATGGGTCGATAAATAGCTACGCCTCAGCTGCTAAATGGAGGGAATGTTGAGCACCTACTCGAGTCTGTTTAGCTTCGCTTTTTGCAAATGTTTAGCTTTCATGTTAATTAGAATTGTCTAAATAATTTTCAGAATATTTATTTGCTAAATACGCAGAAGAGAAATACTGCTAAAATGCTAGTTTAAAGTTTAAACCAAGTTTGCTATAGTAAGTTTCATCTTGGAGCTAGGTAACCAGCTATAAGACTTCAAGTCAATATATAAATAAAAGTTGGAATATCTTAAATTTCAAAGGGAATTCAAAATATATAGAGCAATAAATAATTTCCAGATAAAACACAACTAATATTCATATTTGCTGAACAACATTGACAAGAACTATATACCTAAACTGCTTGCAAATACTTTGCTCATTCAAGAACGAAAGTTTTAATTAAAAATTTAATTCAATTGCTGAATTTATGTATAAAAGCTAATATAATATTTATATATATAGATAATATAATATAATATTTACTGCCTGCCTTTACTTTGGTAATATGCTATACTTGCCTTAAGCAAACTTCAACTGCCGCTGATTTGTGCAAACAATTGTATCTGCTAGATACTTTGACACGCCACGCATAGCTGTTTACCTTAGCTGAAGCTATAGCAAACACTTGCCTACGTAGTATAATATACAGGACCCTCCACTTGAGCTAGGGAATGAGGTCACCTAGCAACACTAGCATTACAATAACAATACCCAAAACATTCTCTCCAATTGCCTGTCGAAACTCACCACGAAAGACGCGCTTGAGGCACGCCGTCGCATTCTTGTTGGACAGCTCGTTCTCCAGATATCGAGGGGGGCCGATGAAGGCGCAATCGAACTTGAAACGATTCTCGATGCGAAAGTGCTCGCCGCAACTCGCCTCGTAGACGGACTCGCATGAGTAGCATCTTATGGCGTAAGCTGTTTGGCATTGAAATAAATGTTATTTATATTTGTTCAGATTCATTTATTATTGCAAAACTTGTGTTTTATCATGTGGCCAAATGGCAACGAACGAACCTGTGGCCAGCAGTGTGATGAATGTGCCCCAGTAAAGTAAATACGGCATTTATTGCTTTTCACTTTGTTTTGTTTATCAGTGTAAACTGGATAAAAGCCACTTGCCACAAACAGTATTTATATATATGTATATATAGAAATTAAACTGATTAATCGAGCTCTTTGGCTTAATTGACGCAATGGCATCTGCGTCTGCTGTGGTTTATGGAAAAATTCTTCTCGTGGTTTTTCTTTCTGTTATTGTATTTTTAACTTGTTCTGTCAGCGTTTCACTCGGCGGGCAATTGAATTAAATTGTGCTCGTGTCTAAGCAATGTTTTTCTATAAATTACTCGTATCTTTACATATTTTCATTTTCATTTACATTTTTATTTGCATTTTTATATTTCGCTTTTATTTTTATATCGGTTGAGAACACGCGTCTTTCCTTCGGGCTTATGGCTGAAATATATTTCTGAGTTTTCCGTTTTCCGTCGCGTCACAATAGCAATTCTGTTCTGTTCTTTGCTCCGCTGCTTCTTCTTGTTATTATTGTTGTTGTTGTCGATATTTTCCGGCGTGTTTGTGTTTATAGTCTCGGTCGTCAGTCAGTCGACGGCCACGTTTGAAATTATACTGAAAAATGCCGCGGCGTTTCCAAATACCACTTCAGAAATTTCTCTCTCTTTATACTATTTGTCAGTTGTGCTTCTTGCTCTTGCTCTATTAGTAGTTCCTTCGGCTGGTTAATCTGTTTGGACCAGCTCTTCAATTTGTCTAATTTTATGGCAATTCCCACAGACTCGCGTCGTACTTTGCATGGCATATATAGACCACATTTGGAGCACAGGTACAGGGCATTCACGTATCTACTCTTTGACGGTATTTATTAACAGCAAAGAGCAGCAGCAAAGTTGCCAAAGAGCACAACTTGACTTGAGTGTGCGTGAGTGTGTGTGTGCGTGTGTAAGGATGTGTGTTGTGTGTGTGTAACGTTTAGTGTGCGTATGTGTGTGTTAGTGGACTGATGTGGGAGCTTTCATTATGGCAGTGCACGCAATGATAGCTTTCGCTTATTCAAAAGCCAACAGTTTATACATAGGTTACAGAGCAAAAGATGATTTGAAATGCACTAAACTACTTAGTACTAGTTACAACTAATTAATATTAAGATTATCATTATTATTAATCAGTCTCTCAGTCTAGTTTTCAATCAGTCTCTCATTCTCCTTTACTACCTATTTGTGTTGTCTGTATCTCTTAAGTTCCCTCAATCACAGTCTAATCTCTACCCGATTACTGGTCTCAGCGATGTAATCTTTATTCATTTCCATATCGCACTTTCAGTCCCGACAGCAACCTATATACCTGCCTTTATAATTCCCATTTATTTTTAACATTGTAATCTTATTTGTAATTATATTATTATTACAGTATTATAGTTATTCATTTGTTAATTATCGCTTACACATACCCATTATAGATTTTAAATAGTACTGTAAATAAGTATCTGTCTCAGTCCCAGTTCCAGTGCCTGACCCTATCCAAGTGTCACTCTCAACCTCAGTCTTAGTCCCTATTTACACGATGATGTTTTTGCGTCATGAAGCATAGATTTTGTAGGCAAAGGGTGCAGAGGGGTAAGGCGTGAGGTATTACCTCTCTACATCTCTTGCCTACGAACCAATCATGAAGCAACTTCATGAAGTAACTTCATCGTGTAAATAGGGACTTACAGACCCAGTTCCAGTCTTCCACTTCAATAATTTCTTTCCAACTCTCCATGCTATACTCTGTCTAATTCTCTGCATTAGTATTCCCAAAGCTTCTGCTCTTTTTATATAGCACTCTTATATTCATTAATTCATTCATTATATTCTTATATTCACCGAGTATCTAATTCAATGACTCACCTCACTCTAGTCCTGTTTTTTGCTCCCTTTACAGCTTCGCCTTTGCTTCGTTTTTCTTTGTTTTGCTGTTTCTGCTGATTCTGCACAGTTCTCGCTTGTTCTTCTTACACTGTTTTGTTTTTATTGTCACACACACTACGCGTCGTCTGTCTGTCACCGCGATCAAACTTCGACTCAGAGAAGTAATTGCTCTCCGGCATCTCGACACATTCATTATGGCTGTTGAGTCTCTCATTTAGTTTTATCGTATTCACCACGGCCGTTGTGGTTGTTGTTCGTGCCATACGAAACTTTCCGTTTCTCTGTATCGGCAAAGAACCGTTGCTTCGCACTTGCGGTTGTTAGAGATGCGCAGCACTTGTTAGAGATGCTACAACTCTGTTAGTGATGCTCGATTAATAACAAAGTTTTTTCTTTTGGTACTAAAGCTGTTTTAATTACTGTTTGAAGGGGATGCATTTTGATACAATCAATAATTTAGAAAAATCTGTATGATATGTGTGGATAGAGAGGTATAACTATGCTCCTCCTCGTCTAGGCCAACAGACGAGCCAGGCCAAAGAACATCAGAATAGCTGCACCGATGGGAGCCAGGGATGCAGAACCGTTGCACTCGTCCTTGTTGCACACATCGCATGTCAACTGCTTGGCAAATGGTGCGGAAGGATCCGCCATGCAACCCTGCTGTGTGTTGTGGATGTCACCAAAGTAACAGGTGCGCACAATCTGTGGTTTTCCGGGAACTGTAAGTGAAAAGTGAAATAGGTTACACAGTGTTAATTGACTGACATTTTCATTAGCATTTTGTATCAATTTTGTTGCATCACATATAAACAAATGTTAATTAAAGACAGTGACAATGTCACAGTTACTGTGACATTTGTGCTCTGCTTGATGATTTGCATTCAAGGTTTTGACGCAGTCTAGATGTTTGCTACTATATAATAATAAATATATTTTCAATATAATTTCAATAGAATTATTTGTAGTTTTCCACAAGGTTCTTATAATTAAATTACATCCACCTTATAAAAAAAAACACTGCACTGCGCAGTATTAAATCAAGTTAATTACTTCAACTCGTACTAAAATACAATAAAAATAAAAATAACAATGAGTAAATTATGTATGACGAGCTGTCAGACGAACTGGCACTTAATTGCCAGTGAATCACCCTGTGTAACCCTTCAGCGTCTCGCTCTGCCACTTGTCAATTCAATTAGACGCAATTGTTCACTTTTTTTTGCTGTACTAACTCACAATTTAAAGCTTAAATTATAAATTTACAACCACAAAGTTAGCATTTGAAAAACAGTTGAATATATATGACAGTAAAGTTTAAGCAATGACAAACAGAGCTCAAAATATGTATTGGTTAAAGCCAGTATAAATATTTTGTAAAAAAGTTTATTCTTAATTCAAAGATATAGAAAAAATGTGATAAAATTCCTTAATTTACAAATCACTAAAAAAAGGCAGAACACTCATAAAATATATAATTTATGGTTGTGTGTTGGGGTGAATAAAACCCGTAAATCTTTAAGTACTTGAATCTCTCGACCCGTCATAAAACTTATTATTCATTTAACAGTTTAGCATGACGATAAGACACACTGTGTGATAATTGCCTTAAAATGCAAAGCAGCAAGCTAAGCTCACACGATCTGCCTCATATTTATTTTAATATTTTGAAATTGTTATTGCTAGCTTGGAATTACAGGGTAGGTCTTGAAAATGATTTGATGTGAGTAAATTCTGATGTGTGCATTATAGTTATGCAAAAAAATATTATGGAAATATTATATGTATATTATATATAAATGGATAGGCAGTTGTGCAAACAATTAGATGAGCTGACAAATATGGCTAGATCGTTATGAGAATAGCTGCTATATACGCTGTCTATTCTTTTAGACTCATTTTAGCATTAACTTTTGCTTGTTACTATGTTTCAAACATCACTGAAAATACCTCAAAAAATCTACTTTAATTCTCTAAAATTCATTCCACTATCTTAGCTATAAGTGTTATTACGTCGGTTAATTTTAATTGCGCCTTAATGGTTAACTGTACGCCCAAACTGCTTAAAATATAGTAGCCAACGCCCACGCACTTTAGGCATGACGATTCAAGTTAATTCACACTAATTGAATGCACAACAAGTTGTTGTGAGTGAGTGTGTGTGTGTGTGTGCTGTGTGTAGGTTTCAGGTTAAAAGGTTATGCTACTTACTGGCTTCGATGCTCTTCTTCATGCAGCCGGTGGCATTGAGCTGGGGCAGGAAACTCTGCAGGAAACGTGGTGGAGCAATGCGAGCGCAGTCTAAGAGCATGCTGGGCTCGCCTTCGAATTTCTGACCACACTTGGGATTGCCCAGAGATTCACACTGATAGCATTTAATGGCAGATCCTGTTAAAGTAGAGTTATTAGTGTTTGTGGTCATACTTTTCTCACAGACTGTCACCCACCAGTGCTGGCCAGAGCAGCCAGTATGACTACAGTCAATAGATGCTTTACACTTGACATCGTTTTTATTTATTTTTTATTATGATCGAACTGAGAGAACTGTTCCAGGTCTGATCGACACGGCGACTGTTTAGCGTCTGTTTTCTAGCGCTTTTCAAAAGACTTAGCCAAGCAACCGCCACGAAATGTGTACTCGCATTCACACTCGCACTCACACTCGCACTCACAATCACACTCAAACTCATACTCGCACTCAGAGCACACTTTTGAGTGAGATAATACGTTGCGTGTTTTTTTGTAGTTGGCAATTTTTGAATTAAATTTACTCGGGCCTCTTTTGATTCTTACGTTTGACACACAAATGTTCAAAATACTTATGACCGCAATTTACTATATACTTGTATACATACCTCTATATACATATGTACATATCACTCATACCAGAACTTGTTTTGGGTGATGTCAGACGCGGTTTGTCTGTTTGTATTTTTGTTGAAGTTTATTTTCATTTCGTTATTCCAAAACATCAACACACACACACACAATGTCAATACTATTTTTCACTTTTTTTCTGTTGAAATATGTATAAGAGAGCATAGTATTATATAAGCTTGATTTATGTCATGTTGTGCCTATGTTTTATAGTGGGAATACTCATTTCGTATGCGAGTCGTTCATTCAATATGCTAAGAGTTTCGTAGTAAAACAAGTTTTTTTTTAAATTATAACCTATACTCATCGCGTAGAGTATTCAAATGAACAATAAAAAAACATTCGCAACTTCATAAATAGGTGGAGTATGTGGGGTCAGATAGATTATTCACACATCTTATAGTATAAAACATCAATAGGTCTGCCAGGGAGCCTAGACAGTATATGTAAGGCTCATAAACAGATATTGAAAGAAAACACTCGGAAACTTATGTAGTTTTCTTCCCCATCGATGTACGTCAATATTTTAAATTATTATTATATTAAAGCATATACAAAATATCATTCAAATATTGAGAAATGTTAGAAAATTCATCGGCAATTATTCCACAATTTTTATAGATAATAAATTCGTCGATTTTAGCTCATAAAGCAATATTGAAATTTAAGTAGAAGTTATTTCTTTTAATTGCACAATTCTTATAGTTCATAAACTGATAGATTTAAAATCGTAAACTCATATTAATATTTTTGTGGATTTTTATTATTTAATTCCACAACATTTCCACATTTATTAAGATATAAACACTTATTAAAATTGTAGTAGATTTATATTAGTTAGCATATTTAAACTTCGTCGTACAATTTTGTAACTTTCCTCTAACTATTGATTCATTTCATTGTGTGCGGCGTAGTAATCAGTTAAATGCCTTAATACAATATGGAAATGGATATTTATACACTTAGCCATCACTATTTATAATTGCTGAGTGCTTCTATTGAAGTTTATTAATTCTTTCTTAATCGAATTTGTAACTTTAGAGCCCTCAGCATACGCGTTCTGTGCTCAAGTGTTTACATTCCCAAGCAGCCGTTGAAATGCTTTTCTTTTATAATTTTCTATGCTGCTTTCTCAATTGGTTAATTTTTTCAAATTATGGCAAATGAGTCTGGGTTAATTGAGCAGCTGCGGAAGGCAGTTCCCCTGTTCAGTCAGATGTGCTGTAGTTGCAGTTTCTTGACCTTATCGGGGACTGTGTTTAACACTTTGTAAATTCGAATTCGACTCGACTCACGACGACTTACGCATGATATTTAACTCAATTAAACATAATTAACAACGTAGACAGTCTCTTGTTGAAACTAAAGAGACATGTAGGCATATGAGGGCGTTTTGGGGTGGGACAATGGTTTTCTTTTCAAGACCTTTTCGCGCCCTTATAATACTGTACTCTGTTTTCTTTTTTGTCACACTAATTAGTAGGTGTTTCAGGTGTTTTAGGCTGGGCTCTACAACTGTTTATGAGTCACGGCTTTTATGAGCTAATTTCTCTACAGTATAGTGTACTATAGTAGTATATATCGGGCACTTTGTCATATGCGTAAAATTCGTAAATCAACTGTAAATCGTAAAAAGTGAGTGTGCTCTGTTTACTGCTTGTAAGTGGTACAGTCATACAGTAGTCACTATCTTTAAGGGCATATGACTTCGTGAGTGGAAATATTTACATGCAGATACAATATATGTACTTATCAACTCTATTGTTCTCCTGGGATAAGAATAATGTATATATTTACAGATAAGTAAAAGTGTAAATAAGAATTATGATTAACTGGTATAATATCTTTGCATTTACATATTATTTTCTTTTGAACTCTCAATTTGAACCCTATATCTAACTAAGTTTAAGGATTATACTTTTCTTATTGAGTATATGACTTTTGCACTGTATTTGTTTATATTATCTCTACTTTGACATATATTTGAAATATTCTATGGATTCTCCAATCTATAATATTGTATAAATTCTGTGGAATATTCAATATATCTCGGCCTAAAGACCTCGGTACTATAATATTGCAATAATTGTAAGCCACAATTAATAGTTAATAATAATAATAAATCAACATCTAATCTACACAATTTTAGCTTATCTGTCTGTGCTGAAAATTGTATTCTCATCGTATAATACAGACAAGAGAAACTCATATAAGCACTTTCTATACATTCAACTGGCCTTGTATAGTAGACGTCCATTCATAACTCACAAGCAATTATTTATCAATTGAAGCCCACTTTGCCTAGTAATAAAACCCTCTTTCATTAATTGTTTATTTTTTTATTTACGAATACATGAGATAGGCACAAATTTAAATGAAATTAAGTCACGACTATGGGGAAAATAAAAACAAAAATTGTGGCCGTTGTTATAGATTGTGAAATGCATAATTACAACCAAAGGTAAAGTTAAGAACTAATATCAAAAGAGCGCATTACTGGAGATCTAGGCCAAAAGACGAGCCAGGCCAAAGAACAACATCAAGATGACGCCGGCCACAGGTGCCAGGGAGGCGGAGCCATTGCACTCATCCTTGGTGCAGACATCACAGCCCAGCTGCTTGACGAAGGGCAGGGATGGATCCGATGCACAGCCTCCTTGTATGTTGGAGACATCGCCAAAGTAACAGGTGCGCACGATCTGTGGATGACCCGCAACTGAAAGTGGAAATGAATAACGATATTTAGTTATGCGAGAGACTTTCACCAAACAAACAAAAATATAACAAAATAGATGAATCGATTGTTGTGTTGTTATGACAATAGGCCACATTTGTGCACTGCGCAATGAAATCGAATATCTGAAAGATGTGTGAGTCAAGTCAAGCTATTGTAATTGCCATTTAGCGGCTTGAGTCGAGTAAGTTGAGTACTTTGAATACTTTTGCGGTTGAATTCATTTGCGAGACGCTTCGCTGATCTCACCGATATCGTTCGTTAAAGTTGATATTTTCTAGCGTTAAATATTGAAAAATATTCGAGGGAAATAAGAATATATACAATACATATTTCCCCTTGTAGATTGATCAAAAGAGAACCGTATGAATGTCATGAATGTCATGAACTATATGCAAATACGTGATCAGTGTTCGTGCCAAGCACAATCACGTCATTATTATTTCGATACGCTCTCACACTAATCTTAAAATTATACAAAATTACACGAATACTGTACAAAGCCCCAAAAATGCTCAACAGAATCCAGCAAACTGCGCAGAACTCTGACTCTGAGGCAGATGACATCATAAACACAGCATAAGTAATGCGTATCCCATTTCTCGCCTCAGAGCGGGGGTTTATGACAGTTGGAGATGGTGGAGATGGGAATCACTTCTAACACTGGGACACTTACCCGTCTCCATGGTCTTCTTCATGCAGCCGGTGGCATTGCGGAGCGGGAAGAAGTTCTGCAGATAACGCGGTGGTCCAATGCGAGCGCAATCTATCAACAAACTCTCATCCTCCTCGAATTTCAAGCCACACTTGGGTGTCGTCAGCGACTCGCACTGGTAGCACTTGATGGCATAAGCTGGAAAATATGAAAAATTTCAGATTTCGAAATATTCAAACTGGTTTTGCGATGTGGAAATATTAAGTGTATATAAACACACCCGAACAGGCCAGACTAATCATAACGGCCACGGCCAAACTGCATTTCACGGCGGACACCATTTTCAACACTGAGAAAATTTGAACTCTTAGTTTCTTTTGGAATTAACTTGCACAACACTCAACCTCCACGAGCAATGTCTGCTGCACGTCTGACGAGCTCACAATTTCTGTACGTCCGGCGTACCCACTATTTCTTATCCCACCATCCCCCAATGAGCATATCACTCAATTATTTTTTTTCTGCCTCCACACTATGAGCTTTGTTTTGAGTGTAATGTTGTACTACATATTCATGTGTATTTGTATGTATGTATTCATGTGCGACTGCTTATGTATAGCAAACAAATGTTTTGAGTAAATGCCGAACCGGTTTTGCTGACATTTGTTTTGCTTTGCGCTTCGTTCGGGTTTTGTATTAGAATTTCATTGTTTTGAAGTTTTTTAAGTGGGTTTGTCAATGCACTGCAAAAATATATGAACCATTAAAATGATAAACTAAAATTGAGCTGAAATTCTAATAACTCAGTGCCTATAAATAAAATTGCAATAAATAAACTACAATTTATCTTTGCATATTACAGGTTTTTAATTTTCTGTGCATTTATACAATTTCCTATTGCATTTTCTGTCATTAATACATACAACAACAACTACAACGACAACTACAACAACAATAACTACAACAACATCAGATTGTGCTCATGACTCAGCAATTTTTGCCTTCAAAAAATATGAAGGGTCAGGGTCGCAAATTTGACCCTAAAAACACAAAAACCGCCGTATCCTGGCCATTTAAGGAGCTAGGATGATGTCCTTTGGACAGTTTGTAGTCCTTAGCAAGGCGCGTTCGTTGACACTAAGATCGTCAGGATCAAACAGGATACGGCTGAGTTATAAGGACTTTTCTATAAACAAAAAAGTCCTTATAACTCGGCTGTCTAAAGGACATTCGTCCTTTTGATTTCAGTTTATGATTCTAGAGTAAAAGCTGCACCTCTGTGCAAAAGGACATCGTCCTAGCTCCTTAAATGGCCAGGATACGGCGGTTTTTGTGTTTTTAGGCTCAAATTTGCGACCCTGATCCTTCAAATTTTTTGAAGTCAAAAATTGCTGAGTCATGGAATTTTCTTGAATGTTCTGGATTGTTCTGGAACTACAACTACAACAACAACAACAACATCAGATTGTGCTCATGACTCAGCTATTTTTGACTTAAAAAAATTTGAAGGGGCAGGGTGATGCAAAGGCTTCGAGAAGGTTGCGACCCCTACGATTCGTGGAGGTGCAGCCCCATTCCTCCGCCCAGGCATTGAAATCGCCCGCGATGATGACGCTAGTGTGACCCCTGGCGTCGACACACAATGCATCCAGGATGGAGTCGTAGTCCTGTATCGGGAGACTGGGCGCCAGGTAGCAGCTGTAGACCCAACAGCATCCAACCCAAGCCCTCACGAATCCGCGCTCCGACTTCACTTGCTGCAGCGGTCTCTGCAAACTGCCACAGCTCCATAGCGCCGCCTTGCCGCTCGTATCCGTTGCCCACGCGTTTCCTGAGCCTACCCTATAGGGTTCGCTGAGGATCGCCACATCTACCCTGGCCTCTCTTACTGTTTGTGCCAATGCAGTGATTGAGGTTTAGTTGTAGGAACTGGGTCATTGTGAGTTTCTAACAACACCTCTCGCTGCAAATGGACATTGGCGGCTGCCTGTTCCGTGCTTAACCTCGGACTTCCCGGCCTTGACACACTTCAAGCACCTCGGGCTGCCTCTGCATGACACTGCTTTGTGCCCTGCCTCGCCACATTTAAAGCAGCAGTTGCTGAAGTCCAGCGACTCTTTACAC
The DNA here is from genome assembly GCA_035045005.1 of Liodrosophila aerea. Classification (NCBI taxonomy): domain Eukaryota; kingdom Metazoa; phylum Arthropoda; class Insecta; order Diptera; family Drosophilidae; genus Liodrosophila; species Liodrosophila aerea. The sequence goes on from JAWNNL010001374.1 coordinate 781,496, forward strand.
CTGTTTGCCATGTGGCCCGCACCGCCGCATCGGTAACACCTCGTCTCGGCCTCCTTCACACGGCAGTTGGACCAGCCAACTCTGAGTGTGCCCACTTCAGTGATCCTCTTGGCTACCGCCAGAGGGACGGTTACTGTCGCCACCATGCTACCTGCGTATGACGGACGTAAGCTCCTAACTGTACACTGACTCTTCGTAGCCTGGATTCCAGGATGTCGTTCTCCACGACGAGCTCATCCAGGTTTCTCAGGACCAGCCTGGACACCTGTGTCATGGCTCGAACTTCTTGCCCTAGAACGAGCTCCACGTCGCTTTTCAACTTGAGGGTTGACTCTGATGTGCTGTTTGCGAGTTCCAGCAGGAGATCGCCCTTGACCGTCCTCCTAACACCCTTGACCTTGATGGGGTCATCTTCCCTCTTCGTGACCATCGAGAGTACGTCCTTATACGACCTACCCTCGCCGACGCTGATGATGAGTGCATCTGGCCGCTTACTTCTGCTCCCTTCTGCTTCCTTTCGAGGCTTCGGTCTGGGCTTCCGCATGACTTTTTGCCACTCCCCTCCATCCTTGCCCGTTGCTTGCGCGCCAGGCCCCGAGCTCTTATTGGCACTCGTATCCTGGCGTTTTTGCCTTCCTTGCTTGGCTATGGGCGCTAGCTTTTGGGGGGCCGCACTCGTGGGCCTAACCGGCTCTACTATAGGCCTGTCCGTTGCCAGCTCTACCACTGCATTTCTGGGATGCGTGACATGGACGATCTACTGTCTGAGGTTAGTCCTGGTGGCGTGGGATTCGATATAAATTGTGGTGTGCGTTTACTACGCACAAATCTCTACGAAAAGGACGTTCAGCCCGTGAAAGAGCAGTTGGCGCAGTCCCTGTTTGACCACAACTGGGCACGCTGGGTGCTGGCAATCATTATGCAGAGATTCAGGTTTTCGATGAGATTTATGACAAATGGAGCGCTTCCAAGATGGGCATTGAGGAGAAGGGCCAAGTGGTCATCATGATACACTCTGCCAGCCGTGGCTTTGGCCATCAGGTGGCCACCGATGCTCTAGTTCAAATGGAAAAGGCCATGAAACGTGACAAGATCGTCAATTGGCCTGTGCCCGCATCAATTCCGTCGAGGGTCAGGATTACCTCAAGGCTATGGCAGCGGCAGCAAATTTCGCTTGGGTCAATCGCAGTTCGATGACTTTCCTCACGCGACAGGCCTTTGCCAAGATGTTCAACACAACCCCGGATGATCTGGACATGCATGTCATCTACGATGTCTCCCACAACATTGCCAAGGTACATCGTAAGGGTTCCACACACAGTGGACTACCACACAGTGGGCATTGCCTTACGAGTGGCCAGTCCCAAACTAGTCATGGAAGAGGCTCCCGAAGCCTACAAGGACGTTACAGACGTTGTGGAGCCATGCGAGTGGCCAGTCCCACTTGCACTTGCAATTCTCAACTGGTTTACGCGCACATGTAATGACGTTCATGTTGATTTTGGTGTAAAATCGAAAGCTGGAATTTGCAAAATCATCGAGGTTTAAAATAACGATATTTAAACAAAACATGCAATGGCACCAATCCAAAAAAGCGCAAATTTTGGCGCAATAACGCCAAGTGCGGCAACCGTGCCATGCGATGTTAAATCATTGCATACTTTTCTGGGTGATTTTTACTTTTCGTGCACTTGAAATTCTCAACTGGTTTTAGCACGCATGCAATGACGTTCATGTTGATTTTGGGGCAAAATCAGAAGTTGGAATTTGCAAGATCTCGAGATTTGAAATTCCGCTATTTAGATAAAACATGCATTGGCGCCAATCCAATGACGAACTCAAGTACCCAATATGGATGCAGAGGGTGTCTTCTATGTCGTCTGGAACGGCTTGCCGTCCTGGAGCCGTTGGAGGCTTTCTACCAGGTGTCAAGCAGATTGCAAATGTGGCTGCTTTGCCTGGCATTGTGGGACGCTGCCCGACATACACTCGGGCTACAGCTTTGCTATTGGAAACATGGCAGCTTCTGACATGGACGATCCACTGTCCACATACCTGTAGGTGTGGGCTCCAAAGGCATTATCCCTATGAATGCACGTGATTTGGAGGAGGCACTCGAAATGGGCATGGACTGGTCGCTGCGTGAGGGCTACGTCTGGGCAGAGGATAAGGAACACTGCGAAGAGTATAGTCGCATGCTCAATGCGGATCCAGCCAAGGTGAGCATGCGTGCCAAGAAACGTGGACTGCCACAACTGGGCACGCTGGGTGCTGGCAATCATTATGCAGAGATTCAGGTTGTCGATGAGATTTATGACAAATGGAGCGCTTCCAAGATGGGCATTGAGGAGAAGAGCCAAGTGGTCATCATGATACACTCTGGCAGCCGTGGCTTTGGCCATCAGGTGGCCACCGATGCTCTAGTTCAAATGGAAAAGGCCATGAAACGTGACAAGATCGTCAATTGGCCTGTGCCCGCATCAATTCCGTCGAGGGTCAGGATTACCTCAAGGCTATGGCAGCGGCAGCAAATTTCGCTTGGGTCAATCGCAGTTCGATGACTTTCCTCACGCGACAGGCCTTTGCCAAGATGCATGTCATCTACGATGTCTCCCACAACATTGCCAAGGTAGAGAATCACATTGTAGATGGTAAGGAGCGCAAGCTACTGGTACATCGTAAGGGTTCCACACGCGCCTTCCCTCCACACCATCCATTGATACCAGTGGACTACCAGCTGACCGGACAACCTGTGCTCGTAGGCGGCACAATGAGCACTTGCAGCTACGTCTTGACCGGCATTGAACAAGGCATGCAGTCGGAGCTGTCAGCGGCACTCGCCTGGTCATTGGCATTGATGACTTCGATGACACTTTTGACCGAATCTAGTGATGACGTTGCTGATACCAAAATTGGTGTTGTTATGGGCGTGGCGACTGATGACGCTGACGACCCAGTTGATGTCATCGATGAGCTGGTACTGAGTGCGCCAGATCCATTCACCTGTGCTGTCTGCTCCTCGCTGGCCACCTCGCCCTCCACTTGACGCTGTTTGTCGGCATTCGGCCTGGAGGTGGACCTGACACCAACCGAGAACGTAATGGCCTGGTGGTCGCTCGCAGTGTAAATACGGCTAACTTTCCAGGAATCCTGGGCGTTCAGGGTGCTACTACCGAACGTCAGGTCGATGATAGAGCCCATTCCGGCCCTGGAAAAGGTGAACTGGTCTCCGCTGTTGCATAATATTAGCTCGAGCGATGCAAAGGCTTCGAGAAGGTTGCGACCCCTACGATTCGTGGAGGTGCAGCCCCATTCCTCCGCCCAGGCATTGAAATCGCCCGCGATGATGACGCTAGTGTGACCCCTGGCGTCGACACACAATGCATCCAGGATGGAGTCGTAGTCCTGTATCGGGAGACTGGGCGCCAGGTAGCAGCTGTAGACCCAACAGCATCCAACCCAAGCCCTCACGAATCCGCGCTCCGACTTCACTTGCTGCAGCGGTCTCTGCAAACTGCCACAGCTCCATAGCGCCGCCTTGCCGCTCGTATCCGTTGCCCACGCGTTTCCTGAGCCTACCCTATAGGGTTCGCTGAGGATCGCCACATCTACCCTGGCCTCTCTTACTGTTTGTGCCAATGCAGTGATTGAGGTTTAGTTGTAGGAACTGGGTCATTGTGAGTTTCTAACAACACCTCTCGCTGCAAATGGACATTGGCGGCTGCCTGTTCCGTGCTTAACCTCGGACTTCCCGGCCTTGACACACTTCAAGCACCTCGGGCTGCCTCTGCATGACACTGCTTTGTGCCCTGCCTCGCCACATTTAAAGCAGCAGTTGCTGAAGTCCAGCGACTCTTTACACCTGTTTGCCATGTGGCCCGCACCGCCGCATCGGTAACACCTCGTCTCGGCCTCCTTCACACGGCAGTTGGACCAGCCAACTCTGAGTGTGCCCACTTCAGTGATCCTCTTGGCTACCGCCAGAGGGACGGTTACTGTCGCCACCATGCTACCTGCGTATGACGGACGTAAGCTCCTAACTGTACACTGACTCTTCGTAGCCTGGATTCCAGGATGTCGTTCTCCACGACGAGCTCATCCAGGTTTCTCAGGACCAGCCTGGACACCTGTGTCATGGCTCGAACTTCTTGCCCTAGAACGAGCTCCACGTCGCTTTTCAACTTGAGGGTTGACTCTGATGTGCTGTTTGCGAGTTCCAGCAGGAGATCGCCCTTGACCGTCCTCCTAACACCCTTGACCTTGATGGGGTCATCTTCCCTCTTCGTGACCATCGAGAGTACGTCCTTATACGACCTACCCTCGCCGACGCTGATGATGAGTGCATCTGGCCGCTTACTTCTGCTCCCTTCTGCTTCCTTTCGAGGCTTCGGTCTGGGCTTCCGCATGACTTTTTGCCACTCCCCTCCATCCTTGCCCGTTGCTTGCGCGCCAGGCCCCGGGCTCTTATTGGCACTCGTATCCTGGCGTTTTTGCCTTCCTTGCTTGGCTATGGGCGCTAGCTTTTGGGGGGCCGCACTCGTGGGCCTAACCGGCTCTACTATAGGCCTGTCCGTTGCCAGCTCTACCACTGCATTTCTGGGATGCGTGACATGGACGATCTACTGTCTGAGGTTAGTCCTGGTGGCGTGGAATTCGATATAAATTGTGGTGTGCGTTTACTACGCACAAATCTCTACGAAAAGGACGTTCAGCCCGTGAAAGAGCAGTTGGCGCAGTCCCTGTTTGACCACAACTGGGCACGCTGGGTGCTGGCAATCATTATGCAGAGATTCAGGTTGTCGATGAGATTTATGACAAATGGAGCGCTTCCAAGATGGGCATTGAGGAGAAGGGCCAAGTGGTCATCATGATACACTCTGGCAGCCGTGGCTTTGGCCATCAGGTGGCCACCGATGCTCTAGTTCAAATGGAAAAGGCCATGAAACGTGACAAGATCGTCAATTGGCCTGTGCCCGCATCAATTCCGTCGAGGGTCAGGATTACCTCAAGGCTATGGCAGCGGCAGCAAATTTCGCTTGGGTCAATCGCAGTTCGATGACTTTCCTCACGCGACAGGCCTTTGCCAAGATGTTCAACACAACCCCGGATGATCTGGACATGCATGTCATCTACGATGTCTCCCACAACATTGCCAAGGTACATCGTAAGGGTTCCACACACAGTGGACTACCACACAGTGGGCATTGCCTTACGAGTGGCCAGTCCCAAACTAGTTCATGGAAGAGGCTCCCGAAGCCTACAAGGACGTTACAGACGTTGTGGAGCCATGCGAGTGGCCAGTCCCACTTGCACTTGCAATTCTCAACTGGTTTACGCGCACATGTAATGACGTTCATGTTGATTTTGGTGTAAAATCGAAAGCTGGAATTTGCAAAATCATCGAGGTTTAAAATAACGATATTTAAACAAAACATGCAATGGCACCAATCCAAAAAAGCGCAAATTTTGGCGCAATAACGCCAAGTGCGGCAACCGTGCCATGCGATGTTAAATCATTGCATACTTTTCTGGGTGATTTTTACTTTTCGTGCACTTGAAATTCTCAACTGGTTTTAGCACGCATGCAATGACGTTCATGTTGATTTTGGGGCAAAATCAGAAGTTGGAATTTGCAAGATCTCGAGATTTGAAATTCCGCTATTTAGATAAAACATGCATTGGCGCCAATCCAATGACGAACTCAAGTACCCAATATGGATGCAGAGGGTGTCTTCTATGTCGTCTGGAACGGCTTGCCGTCCTGGAGCCGTTGGAGGCTTTCTACCAGGTGTCAAGCAGATTGCAAATGTGGCTGCTTTGCCAGGCATTGTGGGACGCTCCATTGGATTGCCCGACATACACTCGGGCTACAGCTTTGCTATTGGAAACATGGCAGCTTCTGACATGGACGATCCACTGTCCACATACCCGTAGGTGTGGGCTCCAAAGGCATTATCCCTATGAATGCACGTGATTTGGAGGAGGCACTCGAAATGGGCATGGACTGGTCGCTGCGTGAGGGCTACGTCTGGGCAGAGGATAAGGAACACTGCGAAGAGTATGGTCGCATGCTCAATGCGGATCCAGCCAAGGTGAGCATGCGTGCCAAGAAACGTGGACTGCCACAACTGGGCACGCTGGGTGCTGGCAATCATTATGCAGAGATTCAGGTTGTCGATGAGATTTATGACAAATGGAGCGCTTCCAAGATGGGCATTGAGGAGAAGGGCCAAGTGGTCATCATGATACACTCTGGCAGCCGTGGCTTTGGCCATCAGGTGGCCACCGATGCTCTAGTTCAAATGGAAAAGGCCATGAAACGTGACAAGATCGCCAATTGGCCTGTGCCCGCATCAATTCCGTCGAGGGTCAGGATTACCTCAAGGCTATGGCAGCGGCAGCAAATTTCGCTTGGGTCAATCGCAGTTCGATGACTTTCCTCACGCGACAGGCCTTTGCCAAGATGCATGTCATCTACGATGTCTCCCACAACATTGCCAAGGTAGAGAATCACATTGTAGATGGTAAGGAGCGCAAGCTACTGGTACATCGTAAGGGTTCCACACGCGCCTTCCCTCCACACCATCCATTGATACCAGTGGACTACCAGCTGACCGGACAACCTGTGCTCGTAGGCGGCACAATGAGCACTTGCAGCTACGTCTTGACCGGCATTGAACAAGGCATGCAGTCGGAGCTGTCAGCGGCACTCGCCTGGCCATTGGCATTGATGACTTCGATGACACTTTTGACCGAATCTAGTGATGACGTTGCTGATACCAAAATTGGTGTTGTTATGGGCGTGGCGACTGATGACGCTGACGACCCAGTTGATGTCATCGATGAGCTGGTACTGAGTGCGCCAGATCCATTCACCTGTGCTGTCTGCTCCTCGCTGGCCACCTCGCCCTCCACTTGACGCTGTCTGTCGGCATTCGGCCTGGAGGTGGACCTGACACCAACCGAGAACGTAATGGCCTGGTGGTCGCTCGCAGTGTAAATACGGCTAACTTTCCAGGAATCCTGGGCGTTCAGGGTGCTACTACCGAACGTCAGGTCGATGATAGAGCCCATTCCGGCCCTGGAAAAGGTGAACTGGTCTCCGCTGTTGCATAATATTAGCTCGAGCGATGCAAAGGCTTCGAGAAGGTTGCGACCCCTACGATTCGTGGAGGTGCAGCCCCATTCCTCCGCCCAGGCATTGAAATCGCCCGCGATGATGACGCTAGTGTGACCCCTGGCGTCGACACACAATGCATCCAGGATGGAGTCGTAGTCCTGTATCGGGAGACTGGGCGCCAGGTAGCAGCTGTAGACCCAACAGCATCCAACCCAAGCCCTCACGAATCCGCGCTCCGACTTCACTTGCTGCAGCGGTCTCTGCAAACTGCCACAGCTCCATAGCGCCGCCTTGCCGCTCGTATCCGTTGCCCACGCGTTTCCTGAGCCTACCCTATAGGGTTCGCTGAGGATCGCCACATCTACCCTGGCCTCTCTTACTGTTTGTGCCAATGCAGTGATTGAGGTTTAGTTGTAGGAACTGGGTCATTGTGAGTTTCTAACAACACCTCTCGCTGCAAATGGACATTGGCGGCTGCCTGTTCCGTGCTTAACCTCGGACTTCCCGGCCTTGACACACTTCAAGCACCTCGGGCTGCCTCTGCATGACACTGCTTTGTGCCCTGCCTCGCCACATTTAAAGCAGCAGTTGCTGAAGTCCAGCGACTCTTTACACCTGTTTGCCATGTGGCCCGCACCGCCGCATCGGTAACACCTCGTCTCGGCCTCCTTCACACGGCAGTTGGACCAGCCAACTCTGAGTGTGCCCACTTCAGTGATCCTCTTGGCTACCGCCAGAGGGACGGTTACTGTCGCCACCATGCTACCTGCGTATGACGGACGTAAGCTCCTAACTGTACACTGACTCTTCGTAGCCTGGATTCCAGGATGTCGTTCTCCACGACGAGCTCATCCAGGTTTCTCAGGACCAGCCTGGACACCTGTGTCATGGCTCGAACTTCTTGCCCTAGAACGAGCTCCACGTCGCTTTTCAACTTGAGGGTTGACTCTGATGTGCTGTTTGCGAGTTCCAGCAGGAGATCGCCCTTGACCGTCCTCCTAACACCCTTGACCTTGATGGGGTCATCTTCCCTCTTCGTGACCATCGAGAGTACGTCCTTATACGACCTACCCTCGCCGACGCTGATGATGAGTGCATCTGGCCGCTTACTTCTGCTCCCTTCTGCTTCCTTTCGAGGCTTCGGTCTGGGCTTCCGCATGACTTTTTGCCACTCCCCTCCATCCTTGCCCGTTGCTTGCGCGCCAGGCCCCGGGCTCTTATTGGCACTCGTATCCTGGCGTTTTTGCCTTCCTTGCTTGGCTATGGGCGCTAGCTTTTGGGGGGCCGCACTCGTGGGCCTAACCGGCTCTACTATAGGCCTGTCCGTTGCCAGCTCTACCACTGCATTTCTGGGATGCGTGACATGGACAATCTACTGTCTGAGGTTTGTCCTGGTGGCGTGGGATTCGATATAAATTGTGGTGTGCGTTTACTACGCACAAATCTCTACGAAAAGGACGTTCAGCCCGTGAAAGAGCAGTTGGCGCAGTCCCTGTTTGACCACAACTGGGCACGCTGGGTGCTGGCAATCATTATGCAGAGATTCAGGTTTTCGATGAGATTTATGACAAATGGAGCGCTTCCAAGATGGGCATTGAGGAGAAGGGCCAAGTGGTCATCATGATACACTCTGGCAGCCGTGGCTTTGGCCATCAGGTGGCCACCGATGCTCTAGTTCAAATGGAAAAGGCCATGAAACGTGACAAGATCGTCAATTGGCCTGTGCCCGCATCAATTCCGTCGAGGGTCAGGATTACCTCAAGGCTATGGCAGCGGCAGCAAATTTCGCTTGGGTCAATCGCAGTTCGATGACTTTCCTCACGCGACAGGCCTTTGCCAAGATGTTCAACACAACCCCGGATGATCTGGACATGCATGTCATCTACGATGTCTCCCACAACATTGCCAAGGTACATCGTAAGGGTTCCACACACAGTGGACTACCACACAGTGGGCATTGCCTTACGAGTGGCCAGTCCCAAACTAGTCATGGAAGAGGCTCCCGAAGCCTACAAGGACGTTACAGACGTTGTGGAGCCATGCGAGTGGCCAGTCCCACTTGCACTTGCAATTCTCAACTGGTTTACGCGCACATGTAATGACGTTCATGTTGATTTTGGTGTAAAATCGAAAGCTGGAATTTGCAAAATCATCGAGGTTTAAAATAACGATATTTAAACAAAACATGCAATGGCACCAATCCAAAAAAGCGCAAATTTTGGCGCAATAACGCCAAGTGCGGCAACCGTGCCATGCGATGTTAAATCATTGCATACTTTTCTGGGTGATTTTTACTTTTCGTGCACTTGAAATTCTCAACTGGTTTTAGCACGCATGCAATGACGTTCATGTTGATTTTGGGGCAAAATCAGAAGTTGGAATTTGCAAGATCTCGAGATTTGAAATTCCGCTATTTAGATAAAACATGCATTGGCGCCAATCCAATGACGAACTCAAGTACCCAATATGGATGCAGAGGGTGTCTTCTATGTCGTCTGGAACGGCTTGCCGTCCTGGAGCCGTTGGAGGCTTTCTACCAGGTGTCAAGCAGATTGCAAATGTGGCTGCTTTGCCTGGCATTGTGGGACGCTGCCCGACATACACTCGGGCTACAGCTTTGCTATTGGAAACATGGCAGCTTCTGACATGGACGATCCACTGTCCACATACCTGTAGGTGTGGGCTCCAAAGGCATTATCCCTATGAATGCACGTGATTTGGAGGAGGCACTCGAAATGGGCATGGACTGGTCGCTGCGTGAGGGCTACGTCTGGGCAGAGGATAAGGAACACTGCGAAGAGTATAGTCGCATGCTCAATGCGGATCCAGCCAAGGTGGGCATGCGTGCCAAGAAACGTGGACTGCCACAACTGGGCACGCTGGGTGCTGGCAATCATTATGCAGAGATTCAGGTTGTCGATGAGATTTATGACAAATGGAGCGCTTCCAAGATGGGCATTGAGGAGAAGAGCCAAGTGGTCATCATGATACACTCTGGCAGCCGTGGCTTTGGCCATCAGGTGGCCACCGATGCTCTAGTTCAAATGGAAAAGGCCATGAAACGTGACAAGATCGTCAATTGGCCTGTGCCCGCATCAATTCCGTCGAGGGTCAGGATTACCTCAAGGCTATGGCAGCGGCAGCAAATTTCGCTTGGGTCAATCGCAGTTCGATGACTTTCCTCACGCGACAGGCCTTTGCCAAGATGCATGTCATCTACGATGTCTCCCACAACATTGCCAAGGTAGAGAATCACATTGTAGATGGTAAGGAGCGCAAGCTACTGGTACATCGTAAGGGTTCCACACGCGCCTTCCCTCCACACCATCCATTGATACCAGTGGACTACCAGCTGACCGGACAACCTGTGCTCGTAGGCGGCACAATGAGCACTTGCAGCTACGTCTTGACCGGCATTGAACAAGGCATGCAGTCGGAGCTGTCAGCGGCACTCGCCTGGTCATTGGCATTGATGACTTCGATGACACTTTTGACCGAATCTAGTGATGACGTTGCTGATACCAAAATTGGTGTTGTTATGGGCGTGGCGACTGATGACGCTGACGACCCAGTTGATGTCATCGATGAGCTGGTACTGAGTGCGCCAGATCCATTCACCTGTGCTGTCTGCTCCTCGCTGGCCACCTCGCCCTCCACTTGACGCTGTCTGTCGGCATTCGGCCTGGAGGTGGACCTGACACCAACCGAGAACGTAATGGCCTGGTGGTCGCTCGCAGTGTAAATACGGCTAACTTTCCAGGAATCCTGGGCGTTCAGGGTGCTATTACCGAACGTCAGGTCGATGATAGAGCCCATTCCGGCCCTGGAAAAGGTGAACTGGTCTCCGCTGTTGCATAATATTAGCTCGAGCGATGCAAAGGCTTCGAGAAGGTTGCGACCCCTACGATTCGTGGAGGTGCAGACCCATTCCTCCGCCCAGGCATTGAAATCGCCCGCGATGATGACGCTAGTGTGACCCCTGGCGTCGACACACAATGCATCCAGGATGGAGTCGTAGTCCTGTATCGGGAGACTGGGCGCCAGGTAGCAGCTGTAGACCCAACAGCATCCAACCCAAGCCCTCACGAATCCGCGCTCCGACTTCACTTGCTGCAGCGGTCTCTGCAAACTGCCACAGCTCCATAGCGCCGCCTTGCCGCTCGTATCCGTTGCCCACGCGTTTCCTGAGCCTACCCTATAGGGTTCGCTGAGGATCGCCACATCTACCCTGGCCTCTCTTACTGTTTGTGCCAATGCAGTGATTGAGGTTTAGTTGTAGGAACTGGGTCATTGTGAGTTTCTAACAACACCTCTCGCTGCAAATGGACATTGGCGGCTGCCTGTTCCGTGCTTAACCTCGGACTTCCCGGCCTTGACACACTTCAAGCACCTCGGGCTGCCTCTGCATGACACTGCTTTGTGCCCTGCCTCGCCACATTTAAAGCAGCAGTTGCTGAAGTCCAGCGACTCTTTACACCTGTTTGCCATGTGGCCCGCACCGCCGCATCGGTAACACCTCGTCTCGGCCTCCTTCACACGGCAGTTGGACCAGCCAACTCTGAGTGTGCCCACTTCAGTGATCCTCTTGGCTACCGCCAGAGGGACGGTTACTGTCGCCACCATGCTACCTGCGTATGACGGACGTAAGCTCCTAACTGTACACTGACTCTTCGTAGCCTGGATTCCAGGATGTCGTTCTCCACGACGAGCTCATCCAGGTTTCTCAGGACCAGCCTGGACACCTGTGTCATGGCTCGAACTTCTTGCCCTAGAACGAGCTCCACGTCGCTTTTCAACTTGAGGGTTGACTCTGATGTGCTGTTTGCGAGTTCCAGCAGGAGATCGCCCTTGACCGTCCTCCTAACACCCTTGACCTTGATGGGGTCATCTTCCCTCTTCGTGACCATCGAGAGTACGTCCTTATACGACCTACCCTCGCCGACGCTGATGATGAGTGCATCTGGCCGCTTACTTCTGCTCCCTTCTGCTTCCTTTCGAGGCTTCGGTCTGGGCTTCCGCATGACTTTTTGCCACTCCCCTCCATCCTTGCCCGTTGCTTGCGCGCCAGGCCCCGGGCTCTTATTGGCACTCGTATCCTGGCGTTTTTGCCTTCCTTGCTTGGCTATGGGCGCTAGCTTTTGGGGGGCCGCACTCGTGGGCCTAACCGGCTCTACTATAGGCCTGTCCGTTGCCAGCTCTACCACTGCATTTCTGGGATGCGTGACATGGACAATCTACTGTCTGAGGTTTGTCCTGGTGGCGTGGGATTCGATATAAATTGTGGTGTGCGTTTACTACGCACAAATCTCTACGAAAAGGACGTTCAGCCCGTGAAAGAGCAGTTGGCGCAGTCCCTGTTTGACCACAACTGGGCACGCTGGGTGCTGGCAATCATTATGCAGAGATTCAGGTTTTCGATGAGATTTATGACAAATGGAGCGCTTCCAAGATGGGCATTGAGGAGAAGGGCCAAGTGGTCATCATGATACACTCTGGCAGCCGTGGCTTTGGCCATCAGGTGGCCACCGATGCTCTAGTTCAAATGGAAAAGGCCATGAAACGTGACAAGATCGTCAATTGGCCTGTGCCCGCATCAATTCCGTCGAGGGTCAGGATTACCTCAAGGCTATGGCAGCGGCAGCAAATTTCGCTTGGGTCAATCGCAGTTCGATGACTTTCCTCACGCGACAGGCCTTTGCCAAGATGTTCAACACAACCCCGGATGATCTGGACATGCATGTCATCTACGATGTCTCCCACAACATTGCCAAGGTACATCGTAAGGGTTCCACACACAGTGGACTACCACACAGTGGGCATTGCCTTACGAGTGGCCAGTCCCAAACTAGTCATGGAAGAGGCTCCCGAAGCCTACAAGGACGTTACAGACGTTGTGGAGCCATGCGAGTGGCCAGTCCCACTTGCACTTGCAATTCTCAACTGGTTTACGCGCACATGTAATGACGTTCATGTTGATTTTGGTGTAAAATCGAAAGCTGGAATTTGCAAAATCATCGAGGTTTAAAATAACGATATTTAAACAAAACATGCAATGGCACCAATCCAAAAAAGCGCAAATTTTGGCGCAATAACGCCAAGTGCGGCAACCGTGCCATGCGATGTTAAATCATTGCATACTTTTCTGGGTGATTTTTACTTTTCGTGCACTTGAAATTCTCAACTGGTTTTAGCACGCATGCAATGACGTTCATGTTGATTTTGGGGCAAAATCAGAAGTTGGAATTTGCAAGATCTCGAGATTTGAAATTCCGCTATTTAGATAAAACATGCATTGGCGCCAATCCAATGACGAACTCAAGTACCCAATATGGATGCAGAGGGTGTCTTCTATGTCGTCTGGAACGGCTTGCCGTCCTGGAGCCGTTGGAGGCTTTCTACCAGGTGTCAAGCAGATTGCAAATGTGGCTGCTTTGCCTGGCATTGTGGGACGCTCCATTGGATTGCCCGACATACACTCGGGCTACAGCTTTGCTATTGGAAACATGGCAGCTTCTGACATGGACGATCCACTGTCCACATACCTGTAGGTGTGGGCTCCAAAGGCATTATCCCTATGAATGCACGTGATTTGGAGGAGGCACTCGAAATGGGCATGGACTGGTCGCTGCGTGAGGGCTACGTCTGGGCAGAGGATAAGGAACACTGCGAAGAGTATAGTCGCATGCTCAATGCGGATCCAGCCAAGGTGAGCATGCGTGCCAAGAAACGTGGACTGCCACAACTGGGCACGCTGGGTGCTGGCAATCATTATGCAGAGATTCAGGTTGTCGATGAGATTTATGACAAATGGAGCGCTTCCAAGATGGGCATTGAGGAGAAGAGCCAAGTGGTCATCATGATACACTCTGGCAGCCGTGGCTTTGGCCATCAGGTGGCCACCGATGCTCTAGTTCAAATGGAAAAGGCCATGAAACGTGACAAGATCGTCAATTGGCCTGTGCCCGCATCAATTCCGTCGAGGGTCAGGATTACCTCAAGGCTATGGCAGCGGCAGCAAATTTCGCTTGGGTCAATCGCAGTTCGATGACTTTCCTCACGCGACAGGCCTTTGCCAAGATGCATGTCATCTACGATGTCTCCCACAACATTGCCAAGGTAGAGAATCACATTGTAGATGGTAAGGAGCGCAAGCTACTGGTACATCGTAAGGGTTCCACACGCGCCTTCCCTCCACACCATCCATTGATACCAGTGGACTACCAGCTGACCGGACAACCTGTGCTCGTAGGCGGCACAATGAGCACTTGCAGCTACGTCTTGACCGGCATTGAACAAGGCATGCAGTCGGAGCTGTCAGCGGCACTCGCCTGGTCATTGGCATTGATGACTTCGATGACACTTTTGACCGAATCTAGTGATGACGTTGCTGATACCAAAATTGGTGTTGTTATGGGCGTGGCGACTGATGACGCTGACGACCCAGTTGATGTCATCGATGAGCTGGTACTGAGTGCGCCAGATCCATTCACCTGTGCTGTCTGCTCCTCGCTGGCCACCTCGCCCTCCACTTGACGCTGTTTGTCGGCATTCGGCCTGGAGGTGGACCTGACACCAACCGAGAACGTAATGGCCTGGTGGTCGCTCGCAGTGTAAATACGGCTAACTTTCCAGGAATCCTGGGCGTTCAGGGTGCTACTACCGAACGTCAGGTCGATGATAGAGCCCATTCCGGCCCTGGAAAAGGTGAACTGGTCTCCGCTGTTGCATAATATTAGCTCGAGCGATGCAAAGGCTTCGAGAAGGTTGCGACCCCTACGATTCGTGGAGGTGCAGACCCATTCCTCCGCCCAGGCATTGAAATCGCCCGCGATGATGACGCTAGTGTGACCCCTGGCGTCGACACACAATGCATCCAGGATGGAGTCGTAGTCCTGTATCGGGAGACTGGGCGCCAGGTAACAGCTGTAGACCCAACAGCATCCAACCCAAGCCCTCACGAATCCGCGCTCCGACTTCACTTGCTGCAGCGGTCTCTGCAAACTGCCACAGCTCCATAGCGCCGCCTTGCCGCTCGTATCCGTTGCCCACGCGTTTCCTGAGCCTACCCTATAGGGTTCGCTGAGGATCGCCACATCTACCCTGGCCTCTCTTACTGTTTGTGCCAATGCAGTGATTGAGGTTTAGTTGTAGGAACTGGGTCATTGTGAGTTTCTAACAACACCTCTCGCTGCAAATGGACATTGGCGGCTGCCTGTTCCGTGCTTAACCTCGGACTTCCCGGCCTTGACACACTTCAAGCACCTCGGGCTGCCTCTGCATGACACTGCTTTGTGCCCTGCCTCGCCACATTTAAAGCAGCAGTTGCTGAAGTCCAGCGACTCTTTACACCTGTTTGCCATGTGGCCCGCACCGCCGCATCGGTAACACCTCGTCTCGGCCTCCTTCACACGGCAGTTGGACCAGCCAACTCTGAGTGTGCCCACTTCAGTGATCCTCTTGGCTACCGCCAGAGGGACGGTTACTGTCGCCACCATGCTACCTGCGTATGACGGACGTAAGCTCCTAACTGTACACTGACTCTTCGTAGCCTGGATTCCAGGATGTCGTTCTCCACGACGAGCTCATCCAAGTTTCTCAGGACCAGCCTGGACACCTGTGTCATGGCTCGAACTTCTTGCTTCCTAGAACGAGCTCCACGTCGCTTTTCAACTTGAGGGTTGACTCTGGTGTGCTGTTTGCGAGTTCCAGCAGGAGATCGCCCTTGACCGTCCTCCTAACACCCTTGACCTTGATGGGGTCATCTTCCCTCTTCGTGACCATCGAGAGTACGTCCTTATACGACCTACCCTCGCCGACGCTGATGATGAGTGCATCTGGCCGCTTACTTCTGCTCCCTTCTGCTTCCTTTCGAGGCTTCGGTCTGGGCTTCCGCATGACTTTTTGCCACTCCCCTCCATCCTTGCCCGTTGCTTGCGCGCCAGGCCCCGGGCTCTTATTGGCACTCGTATCCTGGCGTTTTTGCCTTCCTTGCTTGGCTATGGGCGCTAGCTTTTGGGGGGCCGCACTCGTGGGCCTAACCGGCTCTACTATAGGCCTGTCCGTTGCCAGCTCTACCACTGCATTTCTGGGATGCGTGACATGGACGATCTACTGTCTGAGGTTAGTCCTGGTGGCGTGGGATTCGATATAAATTGTGGTGTGCGTTTACTACGCACAAATCTCTACGAAAAGGACGTTCAGCCCGTGAAAGAGCAGTTGGCGCAGTCCCTGTTTGACCACAACTGGGCACGCTGGGTGCTGGCAATCATTATGCAGAGATTCAGGTTTTCGATGAGATTTATGACAAATGGAGCGCTTCCAAGATGGGCATTGAGGAGAAGGGCCAAGTGGTCATCATGATACACTCTGCCAGCCGTGGCTTTGGCCATCAGGTGGCCACCGATGCTCTAGTTCAAATGGAAAAGGCCATGAAACGTGACAAGATCGTCAATTGGCCTGTGCCCGCATCAATTCCGTCGAGGGTCAGGATTACCTCAAGGCTATGGCAGCGGCAGCAAATTTCGCTTGGGTCAATCGCAGTTCGATGACTTTCCTCACGCGACAGGCCTTTGCCAAGATGTTCAACACAACCCCGGATGATCTGGACATGCATGTCATCTACGATGTCTCCCACAACATTGCCAAGGTACATCGTAAGGGTTCCACACACAGTGGACTACCACACAGTGGGCATTGCCTTACGAGTGGCCAGTCCCAAACTAGTCATGGAAGAGGCTCCCGAAGCCTACAAGGACGTTACAGACGTTGTGGAGCCATGCGAGTGGCCAGTCCCACTTGCACTTGCAATTCTCAACTGGTTTACGCGCACATGTAATGACGTTCATGTTGATTTTGGTGTAAAATCGAAAGCTGGAATTTGCAAAATCATCGAGGTTTAAAATAACGATATTTAAACAAAACATGCAATGGCACCAATCCAAAAAAGCGCAAATTTTGGCGCAATAACGCCAAGTGCGGCAACCGTGCCATGCGATGTTAAATCATTGCATACTTTTCTGGGTGATTTTTACTTTTCGTGCACTTGAAATTCTCAACTGGTTTTAGCACGCATGCAATGACGTTCATGTTGATTTTGGGGCAAAATCAGAAGTTGGAATTTGCAAGATCTCGAGATTTGAAATTCCGCTATTTAGATAAAACATGCATTGGCGCCAATCCAATGACGAACTCAAGTACCCAATATGGATGCAGAGGGTGTCTTCTATGTCGTCTGGAACGGCTTGCCGTCCTGGAGCCGTTGGAGGCTTTCTACCAGGTGTCAAGCAGATTGCAAATGTGGCTGCTTTGCCTGGCATTGTGGGACGCTCCATTGGATTGCCCGACATACACTCGGGCTACAGCTTTGCTATTGGAAACATGGCAGCTTCTGACATGGACGATCCACTGTCCACATACCTGTAGGTGTGGGCTCCAAAGGCATTATCCCTATGAATGCACGTGATTTGGAGGAGGCACTCGAAATGGGCATGGACTGGTCGCTGCGTGAGGGCTACGTCTGGGCGAGGAGGCACTGCGAAGGAAGCGCAGCCTGCGGACCAGCCAGGTGGCAGCGTGCCGACGTGGCGCCCCCATGCTCAGGAGCCGTCGGCGCGCCGCAGCTCGGCGGGAGGGCCAGCGAGGTGGAGCCATGGCGGTGCCCGGGACAGGGGAAGACGGCGTGGCGCACCGTCGCCACCGCGAGCTGCGGCGGACGCCCCAACTGGACCCCCGCACCCGCCCTCGGGCCCCCCCCTGCGCTGCGGCCGCAATCAGTTCATGGCACGGACCGCCCATTGCAGGTTCGGTGCGATGAGATTTATGACAAATGGAGCGCTTCCAAGATGGGCATTGAGGAGAAGAGCCAAGTGGTCATCATGATACACTCTGGCAGCCGTGGCTTTGGCCATCAGGTGGCCACCGATGCTCTAGTTCAAATGGAAAAGGCCATGAAACGTGACAAGATCGTCAATTGGCCTGTGCCCGCATCAATTCCGTCGAGGGTCAGGATTACCTCAAGGCTATGGCAGCGGCAGCAAATTTCGCTTGGGTCAATCGCAGTTCGATGACTTTCCTCACGCGACAGGCCTTTGCCAAGATGCATGTCATCTACGATGTCTCCCACAACATTGCCAAGGTAGAGAATCACATTGTAGATGGTAAGGAGCGCAAGCTACTGGTACATCGTAAGGGTTCCACACGCGCCTTCCCTCCACACCATCCATTGATACCAGTGGACTACCAGCTGACCGGACAACCTGTGCTCGTAGGCGGCACAATGAGCACTTGCAGCTACGTCTTGACCGGCATTGAACAAGGCATGCAGTCGGAGCTGTCAGCGGCACTCGCCTGGTCATTGGCATTGATGACTTCGATGACACTTTTGACCGAATCTAGTGATGACGTTGCTGATACCAAAATTGGTGTTGTTATGGGCGTGGCGACTGATGACGCTGACGACCCAGTTGATGTCATCGATGAGCTGGTACTGAGTGCGCCAGATCCATTCACCTGTGCTGTCTGCTCCTCGCTGGCCACCTCGCCCTCCACTTGACGCTGTCTGTCGGCATTCGGCCTGGAGGTGGACCTGACACCAACCGAGAACGTAATGGCCTGGTGGTCGCTCGCAGTGTAAATACGGCTAACTTTCCAGGAATCCTGGGCGTTCAGGGTGCTACTACCGAACGTCAGGTCGATGATAGAGCCCATTCCGGCCCTGGAAAAGGTGAACTGGTCTCCGCTGTTGCATAATATTAGCTCGAGCGATGCAAAGGCTTCGAGAAGGTTGCGACCCCTACGATTCGTGGAGGTGCAGACCCATTCCTCCGCCCAGGCATTGAAATCGCCCGCGATGATGACGCTAGTGTGACCCCTGGCGTCGACACACAATGCATCCAGGATGGAGTCGTAGTCCTGTATCGGGAGACTGGGCGCCAGGTAGCAGCTGTAGACCCAACAGCATCCAACCCAAGCCCTCACGAATCCGCGCTCCGACTTCACTTGCTGCAGCGGTCTCTGCAAACTGCCACAGCTCCATAGCGCCGCCTTGCCGCTCGTATCCGTTGCCCACGCGTTTC
>JAWNNL010001375.1:0-10730 GCA_035045005.1 Liodrosophila aerea
ACTTTTGGCGCGATATAATCAAAATGTATGTACTAATGTATGTGTGTGCGATATTATTTCGCGAACAAATTGCCAAATATTAATCAATACTATATTATTTAATTAATTATGGTGTGATCGCGTTAACACACTTATGAAAACAATAGCACTATATTAACTATTAACTATTATATATTTACTTTTGAAACAAAAGGGCGCGCGAATACACTCACACAAACATCACCGTCGCGGCGGCCGCAATTACTTTAAACTATATTAAAACTACTATTTTTAACAACGCACAAAGTAAATTTATATTACAGTTCACGCCTAAACACCTTTATAAACATTCGCAATGATAATTGCGTTTAAAAACGTTAAAAATACCGAAAATCAAAGACGCAATCAAAATTCGTAATCGATCGAACGAATCGCACAAACGAACTAAAAAATACCAAAGCGCAAGATAGAACGGGGGGACAATATGGCGCTGCCAAAGAGTACGACTGTATGGCGTGCGGCAAAAGTACACGTACATATGCATGCATATTCATATTATTCTTATTAGGACATGAAAGCAGTGCAAAATGAACTGCTTAGCAGTGCAAATTGAACTGCTTAGCAGTTCATCTGTTTATTACAGTACGTCGTTCGTGCTACTACAATTAAATAATTTCGTTGTATTCAAATTAAAACGAAATGAATAAAATAATAAATTATTTGAGAATTTATTTAAAAAAAATATATATATATAAAATAAATTTATTAAAAAGAATGATAATATTACAAAAATAAGATACGAACCCCGATCCCACCCGTTCTGATACAAACACTCAACACCCTACGCCATGAAGTCATATGCTTCCGAATCGCTTAAAACGAACTTGCGAATAAAAGTAGAACGAGCAGAACACAAAATTTAAACAAAGCATGAAATAGAGCGGGGGGACAATATGTCGCGTGCTAAAATAGAGTGCGACGACTGTATGGCATATGGCAAAAGTATACATATTTGTACACATTATTATAATTCTAATTGGGATATGCAAATTGAACTGCTTAGCAGTTTCAATGTTTATTATAAGTTTGTGATGCTACAAAATAACAAATCGTTTTATCCAAATTAAAACAAACTAAGAAGTAAGAAAAGTAAGAAAATATTTATAAAATTTATTTAAAAAGAAAACAACTTAATTAAATAAAAACGAATTAAAAAGAATTAAAAAGGAAATATGCCGAATTGAACCGCGGCCCACTCGACTATGAAACCAATGCTCTAGATCCTAGGCTATAGCACTCTTTTTGTGCGTCCCGGTAAAATTCAAACACATTTACTACTCATTGAGTTTTCATACAAAGAGATTACTGAGTGTTTTAATGTAAATAATATATAAGATTCTCTTTTCTGCTATAACTTCCTTATTTGTGGTCCGATTGACCTGAAAATCGCACTAAAGATGCAAAGCATCTAAAGATTTATTTATGCAAAGAAGGAAGACAGTGACTCTAAAACTGTACATGCTGAGAATATTTTTGTGATTTTGAGGGGGAGGGGGATGAGATATGAAATTAAAAACATAAACTTGGCCTACCTATGTAATACACGAGCCTAACAAAAAAAAAATTAAGTCTCTAGCTCTTATAGTTTCCGAGATCTCGGTGTTCATACAGACAGACAGACAGACAGACGGACAGACGGACAGACGGACATGGTTAGATCGACTCAGCTCGTCGTCCTGATCAAGAATATGTATACTTTATGGGGTCTGCCACGCCTCCTTCTGCCTGTTACACACAAATGTCATTTGCACAAACTTAATAGACCCTTTTGTACTTTTTTAAAGTACAGGGTCTAAAAAGGGTTAAAAAAGTTAAAGCTGAGAACCTGGAAAGAAAAAAAGACTTTAGTATAGGCTCTAATAAATGCATGTATAAATAACATCATTTAACTTACGTTGCCTGAAAGAAAAAAAATGATTAAAAGTTGGGGCGCTAGCGAGTTAAAACATCAAACGGTTGTACAAGTGCAAATGCGAGAAACAATAACGGCCCTCGCATGCACTATTGTAAATCAATAAAAAATAAAATAATGTAAATACATACTTGGTGCATTAGAGGCCCTCGCAAGCACTATAGAAAGATAACTAAACACTACACAAATACATACATGTGTAATGTAAATACTTGGGGCGTTAGAGGGTTACCGCCAAACGGTTTCACAAGTGCAAGAGCGAGAGAGCGAACAATAACGACCCCCGCATGCACTAATGAAAAGCCGCTAAACAATGCACTAATACATGCATAGTGTAAGAGAGCCTAGAGCGCGAAATGCAAAATTAACGGGGCTAGTGGAGACCCCACAGCGGCTAGTAGGGTATAAAATGGACGTGTATGCACGTGCACAGCCTCTTTGAAAATTTTTTGGCAACAAAGGAACTAAAAAAAAAAAATTTACATGTAAAAAAAATTGCGGGAGCTGCGCGTACCCTAGGCCGAACTGAAAAGGCACCAGTGCGTCTGCCTTTCAATCCCCGCAGGCGGAGCCAGCGGCTGATGGTGAGGGACGCAGACGTACTGGTGTTGGAGACGTCGCCCTTGCGGGAACAGGAGGCGCAATCCAAATCCATCCCCACGGTGGATTTGGAGGAAGAGGCGGGCAGCGCAGAGTTGGCGATGCCAAGGCCACGCACGGAGTGGGTCGAGCCAGGTCTGCGCCAGCCCAAGGTGGAGACAGAGGAGGCACCAGATGAGCAGCCAACACCCGAGTCGACCCCGGCACAACCAACAGCGTTCGCTGCTGGAGAGCCGCAGGTCAGGGTGACGAGGACCACCGAACCTGTGGGCCTGGAGTGGCATCACCGGGTGGAGGTGGTGGTGACGTGGCGAGAGCCAAATCACACCATCTCCACAACGACCACGAGTTCGGTGGTGGCTGACTCGCAGGAGGTCGCCGCACCAAAGAGCGAAACTTACCCAGACTTACCCAGACGTTAGCGGCACCTACGCCACTCGAGAAGTATGCGCACGAGCACGCATTGCAGCTTGTCCACCAGCTGCAAATCCAGGAGGCGGAAGAGCAGGCCAAAGAGGATTTGGCCTGGCAGGAGCAGCGCCGAGCAGAACGCAGGGAGCAGAATCGGGCGAGGCAGGCACAGGAACGGCCGGAGCGACCGCGGCTGCTAATTCCTGCCACAAGCCCAGGCGATAGCACGTGGGAGGAGCTGGCGCCAAGACAGTGGCGGAACAACGTGCTGGTGTTGGTCGGGGCGTGCGCCACCGCATCAAGTTTACACCCCACGGCATGCGGGTGCTGCGCACGAAGAGAAAAGAGAAAAGAAGAGAAAAGTAAAAAAATGTAATAAATGCAGAAAAAAATGGAAAATTGAAACAAAACTTACTTTTTCATTGGGGCGGGCTTACCATTGGCGATGACCATGGTGAGAGGGGCTGCAGAACATGCAAAAGTTTGCTAGAAAAGCAAACAAGACATATGGTGGCATATGTACGGGCAGAAGAAAAACAACAGCAAAAAAAACATATGCGGGAGCATATGTACTGGCAGAGGGACACAACCAACACCAACAACTGGAAAATAAATTAAACAAACATATATATAATTCAATAAATGATAAAAAAGAAAAAATATATAAACTACTTACATTTTGGTTTGTCGAATAGCAAGCGTCAACAGCTGGAAGCTTATCGTTTGCTTGCGATATGTGAGAACATCGATAAGTGCGATAAACGCAAAAAAATACCAAAACGCCAGCGGAGACGATATTTCCCGTTGCGAATACAACAAGAAGAGATTGCGATAGCAATTATGCACTATTGCGGTGGCAATTTGTGCACAAGTTGCGGTGGCAACTAATGCAAGATGATTGCGGTGGCAATTATGAACAGTTGCGAGGGCAACTGCGAACAAGTTGCGGTGGAAACTAATGCAAGATGATTGCGGTGGCAATAATGAACAGTTGCGAGGGCAACTGCGAGCAAGTTGTGATGGCAACTAAAGCGAGATGATTACGGTGGCAATCAAAACGAATTGCGAGGGCAATATGAAAATCTAAAATGGGAAAAAAAAAACGCCTCGCGTTTTGCCCTAAGCTGGCTGCGCCTCGCTCGTGCGCAGGGTTGCTAACTATCGCCTGTTATTCAGTGTTGTTAGGCGACAGTTAGTGCGGGCGGTTTGAATGTAAGGACGCGATTTGCACCCTCACAAAATTCGGGTGACGGGGCGAATGGTCACGCCCCCTGGCTTTGTTGATTTTGACCCGGAAGTATTGGCCCTCTGCCTCCACCAAGTACTTGGTGACCTGGTGCCGATTTTTCCGCACCCTTACCTCTGCATTTTTGAGGACCTCCACGGGAAGCATGCGTCCGGTGCCTGTCACCCTCCACGTGGCCGGCCACCCATCCCAGCTCGTGGAGAGGCAAATCGGCCAGGTTCTCGTTGACGTCGATGTCGTGGATCTCACGCATTACCTCTTTCAGGGACCCCTCGGAGAGCAAATCCCAATTTTCATCTACGTCGATGCAAAAGGCTACGGCTGGCGGTGGCGTAGGTGGTAAGTCGGCGGTGGTCGTCCCGATATAGCGTTCATCGTCCGGCTGGATGTTTTCGGGAGTCGACCGCTGGTCTTTCGATATGTCAAGCTGCGGAGGCTCCATGTAGCGTCGGCTGTGTCCCGCGGGGTCGAACAAAATGCGTCCGTCAGCTTCCGCCATCTCGTCGAGCTGTGGAGTACAATAAAGGTGTAAATTCCCTGTGGTACTTCTACCTAAGGTGCGATCTTAGGACCCTAAGGTTAGCAAGAAAAGGAGTCAGAGATTGATAGAGGGACGAAGAAATAATTCGTCGGTTGTCGTCCCTCATTGGCACACTGGTGTCACTGCTTCTTCGTCTCGCTCCTCGGCGCTGGTGTGGAAAGACTTGAGATCCGCTAAGCTGACTACCCGCCATCTGGGATTCCGGTCGTTGGTGTGGTCCTTGTGGCGTTGTTTGCGGCAGCCCCATGTACAGGGACTCCCCGCTCTGTCGTCGTCGTCGCTGTGGTTGCAAATAACATCGATGCTGTCGCATCACTGATGAAACTTCTGTTGGCTCCGGTGTCAATGGTGGCGCGAAAAAGACCCCCTTCGATACCGACTTTAGCCACTATCCGCGCATTCTCCAATTCTATCCTGCGGTTTATGGCCTGGACTGGTCGTCGGCGCTTCCCCCCCAGTCCAGAGTTGGCGGGGAAGGTAGGCCGTTTCCCGAGTCCTGCCGGGAGCACTCTACATCAGCTGTCGATTGCGGGAATCTCGTTGTATGTGCCCGCTGCGCCCACAACGCCGGTAAGCATTTCGTACGTCGATGTGTGTGTCCCCTGCTGCTAGCGTTGCCACCTCGTGGGTCTCGTCAGGGGCGCTAATCGGCTGACCCCGGATGCGTCGGTTGCCAAAGCTATCCTCGGCTTAGGCGGGGGTGCTTGCTGCAATCTTCGATTCTGCTGCTCCCGGTCCCGCACAATCTCGAAGTTACTGGCTAGCTGCGTTAGATGGCTGAGCGTGGTCACCTAGTGTCGTCTGATCACTAAGCAAGAAATAGATAGAGAAGTCAAACAACGAAAAAACTACTATCAGAAAAACGGCTGAGCGTGGAACCCCAGCCCAGCCGAACGAAATGTCTAGAACCCCAGAATGCATTCGGCTTTACGAGTTCGATTCATTCGTTCGAAAGCAAGCGCAACAAGAAATCACATTTCAGTCGCAGATCGACAGCGATCGCTGTTGTCTCTATCTATTTCTTGCTTAGTGGTCATAGTGTACGTGGCTCGCCGCATTAGCAACCTCAGCTGCAACATATAGATCTTGAACGGCTCTCCCTCACGTTGAGTATAACCCCGGATCTGGTCCTCCAACCGTTCAAAATAGGGTGGCGGTAAAAAAAACTCGAGCAGCTCACGGCGAAATTGTACCCACGTCACGCTGAAGGGGTAGCTAACCCGGAACCAGCTTTCGGCTTCCCCTTTTAGCAACTCTGAAATCACCTGCGGCTAGCGACCCAGCTCAATCTGGTGGGTGGCTGCTCGTTCCTCGACTCGTTCGATGAAACTAAGTTGGTCGGTGGTTCCGTCGAAAGTGATACCCCACCGAAGGATCTTCTCGACCAGCACGCTGTGCGAAACTTCGCTCCGTTGCGTAGAACTCGGTCTGGACCTGGGTGGCGACCTCGCGAGCGACCTAGACGGATCCGGGCTTGGCACGAGGCCATCCGTATTGGTGATCCTTATTACCGGAGTCGGGGCCGGGGCTCCACTGATGATTCCATTCCGTTCCAGGTCTATCGGCGAAGGGCTACTTGAACGTGGCTTTATGTCTTTGTCACTGGTTTCGAAGCCGGGCGTGTCACGAAACTGCACTTCGAGCTCTGTAAACCGGGTTAGCAAGGTATCCGGGTGGATTAGTAATAAAAGCTGCTAACCGGCCACGCAACACGGTGACGGTGCCTTACACATCCAACCCGAACTCGCTTCTCATAGACACGAGCTCCTCCTTCCGTCGATAATAAACCCAGCTCACGTTCACCATCGCGAACAGAGAGAGCACGTTTACCGCACGTGGCTTGTTTGGGGTTACAGGTGGTCACGTGTTGTCGTTTAACTGTTGTTATTCACTGTCTATTGTTCACTTGAGGTTCACTGTCGAGGGTCACGTTCGATGTGTAGTTCCTGGTGTGTAACCTTGGTTTAGCGGTCGATGTATAACTGTTCTTGCTGTCGATGTATAACTATTGTCCTCGTGTATGTCTATTGCTTGAGGTTCGGTGTCTAACTGTCCTCGCGGTCGATGTATACTGCAGGCGGTTTGATGTTTAACTCTCGGCGTTCTGTGTTTAACTGCCCTCGATGCGTCAGTGCGCTGACTTTTATAACTGGCGGTGAGCTCTGTCGGCGTAGACCGAGGCGACCGACAGCGCCGCGACGATGCTCTCTGCACGTGCCAGCTGTGGAGCAACGGTTAATGAAAAAACATATAATACGGGCGAGAATAGGGAACCGAAAGGCTACTCTCGATAAAGAGAATGATCTCGTTAAGAGAACACTCCCTCTTTACGCTAGGGTGACTGATGCTGCCAATTCGGGGGGTATAGGGGGACATACACATAAAAAAAAAATAGCAAAAAAAAAACCTTGTTTGACAACACGAGGGGGAAAAAACTCAGAAGAAAGAAGATAGATAGAAGATAAAAAAAATACGGTCGGACACAAATAATAAAAAAAAATACATGGTCTTGCAAAACGTGGTCGTACGGTGTCAGGGATGTCTAAGGTTATCATGAAAGAGAAAAGCCGTGCGAAAACGATACTTGGTCAAATGGCCGAACTGTGTGTGTCTTTAGGCCACAGAAGATGTTATGCTCTCTTAAAACAATGCCCTGCTCGGGCGCCATCTGTAAGGAAGTTTCCTGGCCTGGGGTGAAGTCTCAGTCTAGACAAGGTCAAATTTACAGAAAATATTTATAAATCTTACTGGGACTACTCTAAACATGGGTGAGCAGTGGCAAACGATGTTGGGGTTTACCACTGAGTTCTGCCATTGACCAGCATCGCCGGCGATCCTCGCCGCCCAGCGGTGGAATCGCCGCGTGAGCCTTTCAATTTCGAAGTCGGAGGCGGCATCCGTAGCAGCAGGGTATAAACCCAGTCGGCGTCACGGGCGCAATCCCCGGCTCGCTCCTGAGCAGCTTCTCGCCAGCCGAGCGATGGATTGCTCACCACCAAAGGAATCCCCAGAGGAGAGGGGCGGCGACGGTCTATAGGGTAGAACCTTGTTGACTCACCGACCGCACTCCTCACCAGGGAGTCAACGACGGCCTAGGGTATAACCCTGTAAGCTCGCCGACCGCCCTGTCATTCCGGGGACCAACTACCATCTGGGGTAGAGCCCGGCAGACTCGTTGGCCGCCCTCCCTCCAGGAGCTCAACGACAGCCCTGGGTGTAACCCACCGCCCTGCGCCTCGCGTTTTGCCCTAAGCTGGCTGCGCCTTGCTCGTGCAGTTTGAATGTAAGGGCGCGATTTGCACCCTCACAGGATACAGTCGAATTTGGTGCCAACATTTTTGAATTAGTGGATACTATTGAAGTGTGCTCCATTTGCTGCTGTCGTGCAGCTTTTGCAGAAGTTGCAGGCTCCTGCGATGTCGGTGCAGCTGTCTGCTGCTTTTCTGGTTTGTTCTTGTCATCATTGTCTTCGAGAGTTGTCGAATTTTTCTTATTTTTAATTTTCAATGAATTTCATCATATTTCGTCATGCCGCCAATGTTTGTGTGTATGCGTGTAGTCGACGCCGCATACACATTGGATGATGAAATTCGAGCGTCGCTTTTATAATAAAGCTATATTGCTTAATCCATATGCCGTCCTGAAGGCTTCGAAGGACCAGTTTGTTGGGGAATTACCTGATAAGGTGAAGAATTATATGATTATCCGGATCGAACGACCGATTTTTGTACAACCAGTCGAAACGAGTAATTCATACATAAATTAAACACACATTTGTTTTAATTTAAACTAAGTATATTTTAACATAATATTTTAAAATTGGGCACAAAATGGAAACTTTACTTTTATTACAGTCGTCAGAAATACAACTCTGTCTTTTTCTATCGGTAGTGTTGAATAACATAATAAATCATCGATATAAAATTCAGATTTAACTATCGATTTTGCCCGGTTCAAGTAACAGCTGTTACACATTTAAATTCAAAATTATATAATATATTTTGCAACATACATATGTCACGTAAGACGTGCATGATAAGTAAGGTGCATGTGCAGCCATTTCCGCAAACGAGCGAGAGTCGATCGCAAGAATTGTTGGAATTTTTACATATAGATGTATGTGGGCCGTTCAATACAAATTCAATTGGAGGATCCAGATATTTCCTGACATTCATTGATGATATGTCACGGCGAACATATGTGTATTTCATGAAGGGCAAAGATGAGGTCTTTGACAAGTTCATGGAGTACAAATCTGGTGGAGCGGCAGACAGGAAAGAAGCTGAAATAATTACGCAGCGACAACAGTCGCGAGTAAGTCAACAAGAAATTCGACTTCAAGGAAAGCGGTATTTCGAGGCAGTTGACCGTGGTATACACTCCGCAACAAAATAGTGTTGCAGAACGAGCCAGTCGGACATTGGTGGAAATGGCCAGATGCTTGTTGGCGCAGTCTGGATTGGGACAGGAGTTGTGGGCTGAGGCAATATACACCTACTAGGGCCCTGAACGCAAAGACCCCAATGTAAGCATGGACTGGTAAGAAGCCTATTGTCATCCCTTTAAAAGCTTTTGGCTCATTCGCAGTAGCATTGGACTAAAGTCACCAGAGAGGCAAATTCAAACCAAAGGGAAAAGATTACCGTATGGTTGGATATTCGGCACAGGCCAAAGGATACCGATTATATGATATGGAGTCCAGGCAAGTGGTCGAAAAACGAGACGTGGTTTTCGATGAGCTTAATTCAAAGCTAGCGGTTGGTGATAAAGTAATGTACGAATGGACAGGCGACGGGTGTCAGGTTGAGAACCAGGATGACAACGATGACAGCATATCTAGCGATGTTGCGGATACGTCTGAGTCAGAGACTACCGAGACAGGTAGTGATAGTGAATCCTACGCTAGCGCATCGGAGAAGGTGGAACTCGAGCAGCAAGGAGAGAGTATTGGTGCAGGCAGGCCAAGATTGCTAAGAACGGGCAGTCCTGGTCGCCCAAGGAAGCAATACAATATACTCAGCGCAATGGTTACTGATGATGTAACTGTACTATAATCCTATGAGGAGGCGGTAAAGAGTCCAGAGGCTTCTAGTTGGCGTGAGGCGATGACAAAGGAGTATGAGTCTTTGATTATGAATCGGACTTGGCAAATTACAGAATTGCCACCGAACCAGCGAGCAATTGGCTGCAAGTAGTGATGCAAGTGGTGATGCTCTTGGGCAAATACAACGCTTTAAAGCGTTAAAGCAAAAGGTTGTTCGCAACAATACGGCGTAAACTACAAGGATACGTTTTCCCCAGTTTGTCGATTGGAAAGTATGCGTTTCATACTGGCATTGGCAGCGGAGTTGCAGTTGTACCTGCATCAGATGGACGTATGCACAGCGTATCTCAACAGCGATCTGAAGGATGTTGTGTATATGAAACAACCGCAGGGCTATGCAGACGGCACATAATCTATTGCTTAAGAAAGCGATATACGGACTGAAGCAGTCTGGAAGGGAGTGGAACTCCAAGTTGGATAGCGTGTTACGACAGATTGGTTTTGTACCGTGTGACAATGAACCTTTCATTAATAAGCAACAGACAGATGGTACATAATTTATCGCTAATCCTTGTTTATATTGATGATCTTCTTATAGCGTGCCAATCAAAAGTGGATCTGGTCAACATAAAGAAAAGCATTTCGAGTGCTTTTGAATGCGTCGATAAGGAGCCGTTAGAGCTATTTCTTGGCATGGAAATACAACGTGAAGGTGAAACTGGAGCAATTACTCTTGGCAGTTCTCAATATATCAGTGTTCTATTGAGACAATACGGGATGGAGAGTTGCCGACCAGCAGCTACACCTTTTGATGAAGGTCATCAGGTTGTGTGCGTTAACGGTCAATGCACAAAGGTCGACGTGACAACATATCAATCGATGGTTGGAGAGCGAGCTTTTGTGGCTAGCTCCTACCACCCGACCGGATATTTTGCAT